>OY744476.1:125402714-125517714 GCA_963556175.1 Tipula confusa
ATTGGTTGTTACTTATTATTACAATATATTATAATATCGGTATCGATATTCAACCAACATTGTACGGCTATTATATGCCACCACAAGCAAATTACAATTTCATGGTGAAATTGAAAAATTTTTTAAAAACTTAAAATAAGAATTCAAGTCACGTCCTTATTAATTTTTTTATTATATACATACTCTATTATGTAATTGTTATGAACCCTAGCAGGCTATTCAATAAATTGATCGGTATTCATAAAAAGGAACAATACTTATGTTATATAAGGATGGAGTCGTTCACAAGCATCAATGAAAATTGGTTTTAATCCACAAAATGTCTACTTCCTTTTACCGGTATTACAAAATATGACACTTGAAATGTTTTGTACACAGATTTACCGTTAATATTCAGAGTAAATAAGGATTTGATGGATGATTAATTACATAAAAATTGTATTTTATCGTAGACATAATATATAAAAACATAATCCTACAGAAATGCTGTTCAATTTAGTAAACTAGTAACTTAACTCAATAATCGTCAGCAAAACAAAATAAATCAATGTTGTACATAAAAAACATTAAGGAAAGAACGAAATTTTCACTTGCTTGATTTGCAAATTTTTTTAGGATCTTTGTTAATTTGTTAAAAGTATTTAGCTAAACAAATTTGTGAAAATAAATAAACGAGGTGAAATAATTTTAACAATAAATTTAAATTTATTTGATGTGAGAAATAGTTAAAATGTTGACTGCTATAAATAAAATACAAAATACAAAAACAATCGCATCAATATACGCCAACTATGATTTTAGTTTTATTATTTTATAACTAATCACAATGTTGAGATTATTATTTTGTTAAAAATGAGGTTATAATTATTTAAAATCCCTTGTCAAATTGTATAAACTTCGTTAATTTTTTTAAAATTAGCTATCGAAATTTTCATTTTTAACATATTTTAAGCACATTAAAAAATACTTATTAGTAAAATTTTTTTTTCAATTTTGGAGCGTAACGCGCTAACTAGGCTAGACCAACTTACAGTATTGAGGGCTATTACTTTCATTCCATCCATTATTAGCGAAGTTCTTTCGCTTCTGCTAGCACAATTCTTCTCCAAGTCAGTTTTGATCTTCCGACTTTCCTTTTCCCTTGCAGGTTCCAGTCCAGTGACATCCTTGTAATATCACTTGGTGGTTTCCTTAATGTAAGATCAATCCATCTCCATTTCTTTATCTCGGCCTCAATGTCCAACTGCTTCGTGATATGCATAGAACGATGGTTGTTATGGTGAACGACTAGAAGCACTTCAATATTTGCTTAAAGACACTTATTTAAGAACACCTGCAGTCTTTGTATGATTTTGATCCGTATGTAGCTTAGTCCTGCGGAACAATACAGGATTTGCGGAACATACTAAATAAATAATCTGCCTTTGTTTTTTTATTTATTATTTCTTTCTCTGGTTCACCTGTTTTTGCTATTGTGCAAATAAGATATACAAATTCGTTTACACTTTACATTTGTTTTTGGTTGATGTGCATCGGTGTGTTTGATCATTAAATTTACCAAGTTTGGTTCAATATTTGGATGGTTATAATTTAAGTTATAAAATTATTGTAGCTTAGAAATTACTACAATTAAATTTTCTGTGTTTTAAACAAGTCAAAATTTTACTTTTACTCGTATTTTAGGTTTAACTAAAGTTTCGGTTACTTATAACTTGAAATGAATAGTACTAAAACTTAACTAAAGACCAAGCACCATTAAGCAATAAATAAAAAATCATTCAAAAGTCACTAGTTGTTTTTAGCACAAATTTCAATGAAGCGATTTTCGATGATTTTCTTAAAACATTTGAGAAAATTATGTTAATTGTCCTTGAAATCGAGTTTTGGAAATTATATTATTATAGCAACGGTTTCAAAAACACATTAATTTAGTGTTCTTGAAACCGTTGACTTCTGACATTTTTTATTATTTATTTTATATTATATATAATTTAATTATAATATGTATATTTGAACTATAGTTCAAGAATAGGATACCTGTTTTAATTAAACTTTACACATAGTTATTTTGCGATGAAAACTTGAACTTAGTAGTCAATTGTCAAGGTTAGTTTATTTTAACGATTTCCATTAATTGCAACTTTAGCAATAATAAAAATAAAACAACGAAATTTCCAATATGTCTGAATCTATTTTTGAAAAATACTCTGGAACGTACTCGGAACTGAAAATGTTTATTTAAGAATAAGTTTTTGAAATTGGTCACTTTCGTTTCAATGACGATAATATTAATTTTAATACAATTTTATTTACTAAAAAATGAATTGTGCATTTTTTAGGATACATTTTGCGAAACGTTCTTCTCACATTCATTATTTTGATAACATATTGATCAAAGTAGAATGATTTGTGAAAATACTGTCAAAAAAGTTGAAAGAATGTCAGATTTTATGTGCTGCCACAGTAGAATGTCAATGATTGGGCGATCCTATTTACACTTTGTATATATATATATATATATATATATATATATATATATATATATATATATATATATATATATATATATATATATATATATATATGTATATATATATGGATATATATATATATATATATATATATATATATATATATATATATATATATATCCATATATATATATATATATTATATATATATATATATATATATATATATATATATATATATATATATATATATATATATATATTATATATATATATATATATTATATATATATATATATATGGATAGTCTGTTTATTTCTTGTATGTTACATATAGGAAATGGCCTGATAATTATCCACTTTATCTTGTTTTTTTTTTTTTAATTTTTCAAGTGGCATATTAAATTAAGTGTTTTAGCCAATTTTCAGTAAGTGGTTTATTCAAAACAATTAAAATAATAAACAATTTACGAAATTTTATTAAAATAGGAAATAAAATAAAAAAAAACACAAGATGAAAATGCAAAATTATATAATAATGTGTAGGAAAATAAAAATCCAACTTATTATAATATATAGCGTATCTATACAGTTTTAAACTAAAAGTACCAAAACCGTTTTATTACAATGTTTCAAATACTAGGAGTAGAAATTTAAAACTTAACTATGGCATAGAGGCTGTTGTCGGAAGACACTTATATATTTTATACCACTTGTTACTAATTCTATGTGCACGTTGTATGTGGTTCCAACTAAACTAAATAGTTTCTAACAAATCATGTTAATTTTGAAGCTATATAAACATGTACTGAATACAGATGTGCGAGTAATATCGCAGTTTGTTGAAGACCTACACTGTATATACATATAAAATATATAATAGCAAAATCATGTTTGTTGTGCCAATAAATAATTACTGTATATGATTTTTTTTATTCATCTCTAATGCAAATTTTAATGTGATTGTAATGTGTAAATTATTTATTGATTTTAAATATATATATATATATATATATATATATATATATATATATATATATATATATATATATATATAATTTCTACTGCTTTAAAGCTGATTCCAACGAAAGAATTAAACGGATTTGCGATTTGGCCCACTTTTCGTTACTCGAAAAAGGTAATATCATTACTAAATAAATGGTTTGATATTTTGTTTTAGTAACTGATAGGAAATCTCATAATTTTGTTTCGAACCGATGCATGCTTATAGTTCTATCCGTTATTTGCCGCTATTTTCGTAGCAGCACCACCGCGATTGGGTATTGCCAAACTTTATTGTTATTTTTTGAGTACAAATTTGTTATGATTGTATAAAATTTTATGTTTCAAATGTAAGGAAAATGCAATAAATAGCTTTTTAAATAGTACTTAATATTTTAAAGCTATATGTATTGTTAATACGGTATTTACTTAACATTCTTGTTTTTTTTAAACAACTTATAAATCCTAATTCCAAATTTCGGTCCCATCAGTTCAAAACTTTTCAGAATGTACATAAATTTTAAGTTTATTTATATAAATTTTATGGCTTTTATATCAAAACTTTAAAAACCGCAGGTTAAAACGACTAGGAGCTAAAACTTTGAGTAATAAGTCAGAACTACAAAATTAAATTAAAGAAATCTTCTTTAGGTTAAGCTTGTAACAAAATTTTTGGGTTGGTAAGAGTAACCATGCACTGGAAAACTAGACCGCAAACAAGTTGAATAGTTAAGTCCCAATTATGTGTTAGGAGCGTGGAGCTAAAAACGGTGACTACCTGGGTGAATAAAATCATATTTTCTAATTCTGTTTATCAATTTTGAGAAGCCAACAGCACTTGTCGGCCAGAGAAAGGCACAAGTCAGACAAACATTTAAGAACTAATATGCTATAGAATTGTACGGAATGATTGTGGTAGTTAAATTAAATAAACCCTGTACAGACACGTTACAAAGTGGGCACCATCCTACAAATGGTAGAAATTTAGAAAAAATATCAATTGATGAAATAAGACACACCAAAAAGTTGTTGATCGAGTATGGTCCTTAGTACATGTCAATTAAATTCATTTAATTAAGAACTTGAATGGACCTGAGCTTAAGATGTTTCTTTCAACGACCATGGAAAGTAGAACATATTTTTATTTTAAATTTCAACTCATTTTTAAATTACCACGTCAATGATTTATGTACTTGGTCGGAGTTGGAAAGTGGTGGAATTTAATGTCAAAATTGTATGAATATTTATTCGGACAATTCGACACAGAACAAGATCTAAAGTTTGGAAATACTCGTATTAATTGCTTAAACAACAAAGTATGTATACCCATCCTACGCTATAGCGATCTACGAATCAGAATTGAAATAACACAAAAAAACTCGTATAACCTGCCCCATCTATTCTGAAAAAAGTGCATTTGTATTTTTATACAAGAATAAATCTAGGTCATTGTTTATTTGGAGATTTTTTTCCGAGACACAAACCTAAAGTTTACTTCATAATAATAGTATAGGAAAACTAGAAATAGCTTCGAACTAATTTAAAAATAATCATGTACCTAAAAAAAACTCTAGAAGGAATGCCTCTAGTAAGATGGTTTTTGCAAACAATATAACAATTTCTTTTTCGAATCAGGCAATAACTAATTTTCGAGAATTTCACTGCAGTATAATTACATGTGATATAGTTTTTGTTCAGTTAAACACCTTTAGATATGAGTTCAAAACGGTACATCCAGCTCAAATTATTACGATTATGTTAACGAGATTCTGGCTACAATTAAAATTTCTTAAGGAGGCTTATACACCTTTCAAAACCATAAATACTTCAGTTTTTAGCTTTTATTTAAACCACACTTCATTTACGAGTATATATAATATTGATCTAAGATTTTTTGAATATTGAAAATAGTCATTGATAGCACGTGTTCATATAATATACTGCTATATAGAGTTTATTTTCAAATTTTATTAAATGTCAATTTTTTTTTATTATTTAACCTACACATTTAAGTAAACTACAGCATTCGTAATCAAGAGAATAAAAAATTTTAACAATATTCGCAACTTATATCATTTTACTAATATATTTGACAATATATGACGAGATACTTAGGTTAGTTAATTATATGTTACTTTATGGTTTAAAGTAAACATAACGTTATGTTTTTTTAATTGGTAGTTCTGTGGATTGTGCTTTTTCTTTTGTTTATTGTTAAAATTCAGTAGTTAAACTTAACAAATTACCTTAATTCGTTCGACGATTTTTCAATGTTTTAAATTTGTTTTTTCCATGTGTTGACATTGATTATGGATTCAGAATGAGTTACATAAGATTATCAAACAAAACCTTATAGATTAAATATGGTGTCACCCAACCTATGAAAGAATTTCATATTAATTTAGTTTTTATGTAACGATCAAGGGCCACTACTTTAGGAATTACTTTTAATCATGTATATATATATATATATATATATATATATATATATATATATATATATATATATATATATATATATATATATATATATATATATATATATATATTTCAATTGAAAGTTTTAGTTAAAAATTTTTATAAATCAAATAATATATCATCGACGAAGACATATTTCTTAAATAAACAATAAAAAAAATTTGGAGGTCATATTATTGTTGTATTTACATATACAATTTTATCGTTATACAATACGAATTTCATAATTTTGTTAGCAACTGATAAAAAAAACTACACAAATTCGTTTGGTTTTTTGTCTATTTAACAAGTTCCATATACATAACGATTTAGGATCATATTATGTCATTTGCCACAAATAAATTGATTTTAACCACATAAATTTAAATTCCGAATCAAATGATTAAAACTTGAATTTACAAATGTAATTCGCATTGTTCATATAAAAAATTATGCTGATTAAGTGTTGTCATACAATTTAATAGTAAAAAGATTTGCCGACATTTACCGCATAACATAAGATAAGCGGTCAATAACATTTATAACACCTTAAAATTTCGATGTTAATGTGGTTGCGTTATATTTTTATGTATACATATAAGTTAATAATACCCGGCATATATATTTGCACTTTATTATTACTTTCCAATAAATACAACTATAATATGACAATTTTATATTTGTGGTTTTTTTTTTTTTAAATTAGGAACAATTAATGGAAAATGTATGTTTAAAAAAAATTCAATATCGTGAATTCAACATTGTCATTAACGTCATCATCATGGTAGAAATGTTTAAATTATAAATAATTAACTTCTGTTTTTTTCGTTTTCATCGAAATCGCCTTTAGTTTGATTAAACATAGAAGAATAGTAATATCATCTATATGGTCCATACAATATTCGTTTTTTTTTATATCGGATTAGTTTTTATTTTCACCCATATGATTAAACAACACTTTCGACCTAAACTGTCATTCACCTATGATTAAATTCTTGTAAATTAAAAACAACAAAAAGTCAAAGGATCAATTAGTATTCAGTATGTTTTTAATACTCTACATGGTATTCCCAATCATATTTTAAAAAGAAACAAATTAAAATTTGCGCAACACTCACTATAAAAAATGTTGCGATAATATTTATTATATGTGCACATATATGTACATACATATTATATTAATATTTTCAAATTAAAGTTTTCGTATTTAGCTGCAAGTTTTTTTTAGTATTGTATACCGTAGGTTTTATGATCTCAGCTAAATCATGTATACGTTAAAATTTAAAAGATCACGTATAATGGTGAGAGTACTTTTGCATATATTATTTATGTATGTAGAGGGTGAACTAATTTGTGGTAGTAATTTAAATTCAAAATACGTCATTTTTGACACCTATAATTTACATTATATCATCACCAACTGGTCCACTTTCATTATCCTTCTGCACAATATACTACTCCAGTAATCCTGTAGTGGCGTGAACCATAATTCGGCACATGTTTCGATACATATAACTTTATAATTACAATAAACGAACGTCTGCTGTGTTAAAATATACATACCTGCAGTTATGTCACCTTCTTATTAGTTTTTGAATAATTAATTTGTTATATTTACACAGATTCATTAATTATTAATTTTAAAGTAAATGCCGTTTAAATATACATACTAACTTTAATGTTAAATAACATTTCAGTAAATATTTCTGCCATAATTTATGATACATTATTATTTTTTTATTTAGGTCAATATAAGTAAAGTTTCCTTTGAAACCCTGGTTTATTATGCAACTTGCAGCATTTTTAGATTCAGTCAATTCTTCTACAATATATAAACTAAAAACTATTTTAATTGGTTGGAGTTGTCCTAAAAGTGCAGTATGGTGTTAATTCACCAAATCAGTCCAGATATTTGGTATTACCTATTATAAAAATCAAGCATTCTAAAAATGTATCCTTGAATATGTCGAAAGCTATACCACAGATCATAGTGGACTGGTTCCCACACTGACGTTAGATCCTTTGGAGTATATTTATGTAAGTTATTCAGTACAGCCATTAAATTGTTTAATCATATCTGGCGACAAGTATTAACTCCAAATAATGTATTTATTATTTATATAATATTTATTCAATTGTCGTAGTAAGGTAGATGAAATTGTAGCTTTTGTGTTTAAAAAAAGATGTGTCAATAGTAAAAGGCGAATTCGTTTAATTTACATATGATGTAAAAATTTAATATTTTTTGATATCTGTGAGGTATAAAACCAAAACAGTCTGTGCAAACCCTACTAGATGGCGTTAAATTTAAACTAACATTTTTTTATTATGAATTTTGTATAGCTACTAATACGCCTAAAGTAAGGATGATTTTGTTTGTGTATGTATACTAAAAATTGAAGACGGCCTGTAATATAGAAGGTTACGTTTAAAACCTATGTAGAAAAATAAGATTTATCGTAGTGTTCGTGATTTATTAAAATTGTCATAGCAACTAAAAAATTCCTATTTTGTTTATATAAGTTTGATATAAAACACAAGAAATTAGTGAATTTTTTTGTTTTATTGCATATGACCACGTGTGCTTCGCGATGAATTTGGATTTTATTATAAAAGATTTTGACTTAAACTAAAACCAAATAGATATAACAGAATGAACAACTATACATATACAAGAAGCGGTATGGGACGTTTAAAAATTACGATCTAATTATAGTTATCTAATTAGAATAAATTATTTTTATATCAATGAAATGAATTTGACTCATTTCTGTGCCGAATTATCATATTTGGCGTTTAGGATTAAATTGACTTGACAATTAAGACGTTTTATATATATAATCACCTATTTCTTTTCATCCGAAGATGTAATCGTGAATGGTGAACGCTACAGATATTAGCCAAAGTATAACTCTAATTTACTTAAATTTAGTATGTTCATTAAGTTTTATTGAAGGCCACCAATCAAATCTGATCCCGTCTAAAATCAATATTAATGATCATTAGTCTAAACACAATATAAACATTTAGTATATGAATAATGATTTGTTTTAGTAGTATTGTACTGTAAAACCGTTTATTGTTAATTTTATAAAGCTGGTTACCATTAGCACGTTTCATGTACTTGATTTACGTGTTCCTATTTGGAAGTTATTTACAATTATTATAACAGACAGAATATGGCTTTGTGTCATCTATATAAAATTGTATTTTGTATCGGTTGCTATAGAAGTTATAGTGTGTACAAAATTTTGTGGGTTTTATCTTTTTAACTATTAGCAGCTATATTCACTTGATTGCGCCTATTATTTCGCATAACTCTTTTTTTTAATTTTTTGTTATGATTTGACGCATTATCATAACATAGCCATAATTAAGTGACTTTCGAACATGTTCAGAATTACTATTGATTTTATTAAATGCCACACCCAGGTTGTTTCTGTTATGATCATCATAATTCCATTCGATTGACGATTTACACAATAAATTAACGTATTATACATAATTATTACAAATATTATTATAAACAAATTTATATCATTTTTTATTAACCAGACATATCTAAAATCATAGTCGCTTGATATAATACTACTGCTTTACGCTTAATTTATAACCTGAAACCCACACAATTCTTAATGTCTTTTTGTTAAATTCATTTATAGTAGACTCGAATACAAGATGACTTATGGATATATCGCAAGAAAGAGAAAGAGACATAGTTTAATGATCTCAAAACCTAAGACAAATGATTATTTTATATAAAATATGAAATTAATAATTTACGTATATGCATAATGCGGTAGACACAATTATTATTTTTAGAAGTTTAATTTGGTCGCGTCAAATATAGTCCCACATGTGTATAGTATAATTAATGTTTGCAGTTATCAGTTGTTCTTGACTTTACTTAAAACAAATTTTTTTTTTTTTTTTTTTTTTTTTTTTTTTTTTGTAATTTAAATTGGACCATATAAAATAATAAATGTTAAAACAATATTATTTTTCCTGTTTCTGGTACTCGGTTTAATATGTCACAACTATAAAAATAATTAATAAAAAGCAATAAGAAATAATCTTGATGCGTGCTGAATCATTACTTCTTGGTGCTTTTATTATTGAAAATTTAGATTCTGAAAAATATTATGCTTGTTATATTTATGCCATCATACTTTTTTGGCATTATGATTTATCTAGAAAAGTAGAAACACACGTCTTGATAGTTCTAGACATATTATTATTTATTTTATTATTTCAAAGAAAAATGTTTTATGTTTCAGTTGAAACACTGTACATTTTTTATGATCGTTTTACTTATATTTGAACAGATTTATATATATATATATATATATATATATATATATATATATATATATATATATATACATTTATATATATATATATATATATATATATATATATATATATATATATATATATATATATATACATTTATATATATATATATATATATATATATATATATATATATATATATATATATATATATATATATATATATAAATATGGACATGTATATGATCTTAAAATAGGTTATGTGATATTTCCATGATTTCATATTTAAAAAAAAAATTGTTTTTCCATTTTCTAAAATTTCATGATATCACAACGAAAATTGTGTTGAGTATACTATAATTAAAATGTGTAATGTGTAAATGTAAATATATATATATATATATATATATATATATATATATATATATATATATATATATATATATATATATATATATATATATAAATATATATATATATATATATATATATATATATATATATATATATATATATATAATATTGAATAATTAGGTCAGTGACAATAGGGGAAAATACTAATTATTCCAACTGCATAAGTTTTACTACTAAAAATACTCATAGACTTATTCACATTCAGTGACAGCGTTGTGAATTTTGTCTTCAGTAATAACTATTTCACTAATTGCTAAATTATTATTTTTAATACACAATTTTTTTGTCCCTTACATGTTAAATTTTTAAATTTAAGAATTCATAAGTAGTATATTTTACATGCAATGTTAAGTTTATAAGCTTTTAGAATGTTTAGTTAGAACGTTTCGAATGTGTGTCATCATTTTAACCAAATTAATTTTAATGAATGCATTGCATGCTGTCCTAATGTGGGTCTGAGAAATTCTCTGTTAAGAGCATTTCAGCATTCCTACTCGCATGTTGTTGGCAGAAACCTTTATTTCAAAAAACACCAAATCAAAAGGTAATCGGATTATCATATGAGCAATGATAGGGCCACTATGTGCTATCTAAATAAACCGCGAGATGTTTTCAATTAGTACAGTTTAATTTTCACAGTCTTCGCGAAATGATATTTAGACATGCTTAAGGATCATGCAAGACTTCAAGCATCACAAAATGTTGCACAGTAAGTATACCAATGTTCATGCTTTTTTCCGCTCTATTGTACTTTTTTGGGCTAAGTAAAGTATTTTATGTACTTTGTTAAACCTTCAGTTTAAGGTAATTTTTAGTTTAATATTTATAATAAATTCGAATTTGATACTTTTGGAGCTCTTGCCTATTTATTTGTATGCTTTCTTTCTGATTTCGTCTAACTCTAGCGTTCACCTTCCAAAGTTGCGGTTCAAATTAGCCCGTTGTTTAAATATTTTAGATGATAAACAATAGTGGATATATTAAATTTGCGGCTAAATACATTTATATTTCATGGTTTATTAAAAGTAAAAAAATACTAGTCATAGAAATACAACATTAAGAATTGCAGTTTAGAATTTTACGGAAAGTAAAGTAGATTTAGTAGTCCTTCGTACCTTTTAATTTTGTTTTTAAAATATAGAACTCCTTTTCAAACAATTCGCTTATGACAATTTAAATGGCATTCAAGTCATTTACAGTACGAAAGCTCTAATATATTCCGTTGGTTTATTGTAAGGTGAACCTAAATAAATAAAATTAGAAAATAGTTTTTTTTTGTAATTATTTCCAACACTGTACTATCGTCAGTTTATAAAAACAAAAATTAATAAGATATTGTCTCTAATCGACACAACCTCTCCTAACTTTTCTCAACATATTTTGTCAAATAATATCGTAATGTTGGATACATTTTCAACATCTGAATATGATAGTGATGAATTTTAACTTTCACATAAACTCTTTTTACGATTTTGTTTATATATAAGATTTTAAAATTTGAAGCTGATTCAACGGACATTTTACTTTGTGCATTTATCAGCTTTTATGCTATCAGTATAGAGCATTTTAAAATCATATTTTAATATACTTAAAAAATTTAATTACTATATTACATAAAGTTTTGTACAACTCGTTCTTATGCTGTGTGCCTTAATCGACTAATCTAACTAAACTAAATCATGCTATTTCTAGATAGATGGAACTACACAAAAGTAGACAAAAGTCGCTTTAACTTGAAGCTAAACTAAATCAAAAAGTATTATAGTTTATTTGTAGTTTAAAATTATTATAGTTATTTTATACTTTTTGTGAAAAGTCACCGAAAAGTTACCTCCGAAAAATACTTTTCAGCTACCCCCTATGATGTAACAGCGGAAGCTTGAACAATTTGAAAAGTTTAGTTTGAAAAGTCGATTAAGGTACACAGCTTTAGACTTAATTTAAATTTTATAAATTATCGCAATGCATATTTGTATTTGTAAGTAAAGTAAAACGATCTGGTAACTATTTAAAAAACATTTAAAACTATTTATTTAATAAGTCTTAATGTCTAAGATAAATATTCCTGATTCGACCAAGTTGTTGAAATCAATATTATATTTTTAAATTAAATAGATAAATTTATATACTTTTATATTTATTTTAAGAACCAACCATTTACGCTAATATTTTTTCAATGTCATACATTTTGATAATATATATATATATATATATATATATATATATATATATATATATATATATATATATATATATATATATATATATATATATATATATATATATTTATATATATATATATATATATATACATATATATATATATATATATATATATATATATATATATATATATATATATATATATATATATATATATATATATATAATGTGTAGCTTGAGATCATCATAAAATAAACCAAACATTGAATTAATATCGATCGATGAACTTAGCCTTGATATTTAAAATAAAAAAATAGTAAAAAAAAATATTTACATCGAAAAGCAATTTGAGATATAGATAAACTCACAAACAACAAGTTACATAGTTCTAATTAGATAACCAATTTTAAAATTAATTTTAGCTAAAGGTATTGACCGTTTAGGGCATATAAGGCCCGAAATCAACTATTACACCGAATGTTGAAACTTTCTTTCCTAACGCTACACAATCGTGCCATTTTTTTTTTTTTTTTTTTTTTTTGTTTGATTTTTGAGAATTTTATGTGCTCCAACTTGATATCTCATATCTGTACCTAATAAAAAAAAATACATATTTTTTACGAGAAATTTAATTAAAATTTAGAAAAAAATCTAAAATAATTTAAATATTTAAACTAGACATTCCTCTAGTATACTGTTTGTCTACAAAATAATTCATTTTTTTTTTCAAAATTTGTGTTTGCATATGTACGTTTATGTGATACACGATTATGCAAAATACTAAGTGTAAAACTATGTAAGTACTTATTATACATGATATTTCGAATAAATCTCTTATTCCGTGCAAATATATGAGAATT
This sequence comes from Tipula confusa, assembly GCA_963556175.1. Classification (NCBI taxonomy): domain Eukaryota; kingdom Metazoa; phylum Arthropoda; class Insecta; order Diptera; family Tipulidae; genus Tipula; species Tipula confusa. The sequence continues at coordinate 125,416,374 of OY744476.1, forward strand.
TAAAGATCGCTCTGCTAAGCGAAAAAAAAAATAAAGTCATTCATAAGCATTACTTGTTTGTATATTATCAAGTGATGATTAAATATTATAAAAAGATTTAAACAAATTTTAAAAATGCGTACTATATATGCATAATATAATAATATATTATATATAGTGTTAAATTGGCGCCCGCACTAAACACACCACACCAATCATTTGAACGACTTGATATGGAGATGTTGCTGCTTTAATACTTTAATTCCGGTTATAATAGGTCATTAAAAAAATACAAAATGTTAAAATAAATATTTATTTTAAAAAGCGTATACTAATCTTTGCTTATAAAAATAATTGATATTATATTCCTAACAATTTAGCTGAACATCTTTAATTTTTTTATTTTTTTATAATTTATAAATGTGTTGGAAGTGTGATTAAATCTTTAACTAATCAGCGAGCAAATATTTAATTTATACCAAACACAAATTATGTAAGATGATATGAATGCACTAAATTATATTTATACTGTGACAAATTAGACGTTATCACAGATTATATCATTCAAAATGTGGAAAAATTGTGATTTTCAAAAAAAGAAACGAAACGTTTCATATAAATACGAACTGTTTTGGATCTGCAATTTTCATTTTATTTAACAGTGTAATTTCACTCTCATGCGGAGATGAATTTACATTTCCGTATACATTAATGTAATAAATTAATTATTCTTATCGTGATTTAGTTAATTTAGTTTCATTTATCTAAAAACTTTGTACACATGCCTCTAATCTTGTGTAAATATTTATTTTGTACTCAACAAATTCATTTCTTTAAACGGATAAAGTTAAAAAACTAAAACCAAATTCATAAAGTGAAAATAGATGTATATTATCATTATTTTAAATGGTAAACAAAACATTGCTTTATTATTTTCTTTAGTTAACACTAAAAAATAATAAAATAATTATTTTAAGATTTTGCAAATAAAAAATTTGTTTCATCTATAAAGCTAGTACATAAAGGTATAATTTTGGTTATGTTGAAATAAATTAACCAAATTCGATTCAATCAATATAAATCGTAACTAAATGTTTATGCCTGCATGTTCTAAACACAAATAGCAAAATTCGCGGGAGGTACATCATCAACTATTGCGGAAATTTAACTATTTGTTTATAGAATATTTTTATGTTTAGTTTTATCTTAAGTCAGGTTGTATTTATTTATTTGGTAATTCACATTTAATGATTATATTTCTTATAGGTTAATCAATTATGTCTGATTTTGTAACATTTTTAATGTAAATACTACTATACTATTTTAGCATATTACTCATTTCTGTTTAGTATTATGCGATGTTATTACTATAAAAAACGATGATTCACAAGTTTTTTCCACATACTGTTTTTACACTATTATAATTGTTTTTTAGATTACCCAAATATAAAAATGATCATAATAATAAAAACATAATTTCCACATAAAATATGAAAACTCAGAAATTTTTTCGGAATCCTGATAAACGTTGTTTTTAGTTAAAAAAAATTAATTTTCTCAACAAACAAATAGGGAACATATACAGTTGGCTAAACGTAAATGAACATGTTATTCCGCTATAACTTTATTATAATTTTCCAATTTTCATTTCATCCCAAATCGATTGTATTCCATAACGCCAAACATTTTTACCCACTGTAAAGGAAATAATTATTATCCTGTATTATCCTCCCTTACCTCACCATAATATTACATACTCGTACGTTTATAGTAAAGCATCACAGATTTAATTTCAAGTTTACCGATAACGTACATTATAAAAAAGTAAAAATAAAAACTGGAAAATTAAATCAAACTAAATCTTATGATTTTCATTTAAAAAAAAATATTATTTTGTTCACCATATACACAATGTATGTATTCTACTTAGAATATTATATTATATTAAATACATAGGGAGATAAATTAGGACAATCATTAAAGACGAAATTTCTTTTTACCATATATACATAATTAAATTACATTAATTGAACCTTTGCATAATAGTAAAACACCCCTATAAAAATCAACCTCGTACAATCACCTATCACTTTTTAAATTGTATATTGATACACCAGAGTAATATGCTTTTAATAAAATCTCACTCATTGTAATTGATAAAACTAATCAACCTATATAAAAGCCCTTAATTCCGATTGTAATTGTAAAATTATACATCAGTTAAAATGTTTACTAGATATAGGTTTAAAAACATGTTTTCAAATGTTACTTTGTTTTACTAAAATACCTTTGGTCTAATACTCAATTTAAATTTATTGATTCTGCAATTTATTTTTATTTAAAAACAAAAGCCATACGTTGACCAAAAAGCAACGTAACACATCGTTCTATATGTCCCGATACTAACTACTAAAAAAAGATTTTCTCTGCGAAATTCTTCATTATTCATCAACATAATCTTCAACTGTGATACAATAGTTTCAACGCTTTTCAACATTAGACCAAAATCCTTTTCCAAGGAGTATTTTTTGAGGTCTGCAAACAACCAGTAATCATTGGGGGGTCAGTTCTAGAAAATACGGTGGATGAGAAAGCAATTCGAAGCCAGCGTAATAGTTTAACCATTGTTTTTAATAACTTGTGACACGATGCAATGTTTTGTTGAAAAAATACTTGTTTCTTTTCCATTTGTGACGTTTTTCCATTGATTTCGTTTTTTAAACGCACAAATAAAGCCATTTCGTATTCGCTATTAATCGTTTTTCCATTTGTGAAATGGTCAATGCATGTTCCATCAATTATCGCATACTGACGTAAAAAATCTATTTTATTTTAAATAAATTACGCTATGGGCAAATTTGTATGCAAAATATAGAACACACTAAAGCAATTGATGTCTTTTTGATCTCATCTATCACACGCATTTTCACTTTTCGAACTTTTATCACAATTTTTCGGACTTAATATAGAGACACTGCTTAATATTAAGCGTTTGAAATCAGCATTTCTCGGTGAATGATTGTTTTCGACGAAACAGTCTAAATACTTATCAAGCTATTGCTGAGCTTTAACAGTGTTTTCCCCGTTGAAAAACAATGATTTATCAACACACGATAGTCTCTACTTTTGAAAATTTCAAAAGTAGCGTCACCGTAATCACTGTAACTCAGTATGTTATGGTTCGATTGTTATGACATTTTGACACATATCGTTTGAAGGTTGCTACATTCTAAAAATAATTTTCATTAAAGACGCCATCTCTGGTTTAGGATCAGGAATTATTAAACGATCGTTTTTTCTTTTCATTTTAAAGCGAAAATTCATATATATATATATTATATATATATATATATATATATATATATATATATATATATATATATAAATATATATATATATATATATATATATATATATATATATATATATATATATATATATATATATATATATAAACAATCATGTACATTTGAAAACTTAAGAAAACTAATGCACAAACGGCAAACCGGGCACGTATGTACAGGTAAATTAAAAACATTTACCACAATCAAATTATTAAAAATATTTTTACTAAACAACTGTTCTTAGTTGTTTTTAAACGTTTTATTTATAATTAAATCATTCACAAATAAGTAAGAAATACTGATATTTATGACACAAATAAAAAATTTTATTCCTTTATAAGGAAAAAATGAATGTAATAAAATATTAAAATATCAAATTAATAAAAAGAATAGTTTAATAAATAAAACTTATAAATAAAAAGAATTCGATACAACTTTTAATAAGTCGATACTTATTTAATAAAAAAAAACTTATTTAATAAAAGAAATTGATAAAAAATTAATTCCAATAATGAACTATTTACTTATAATATTACTTAATAAATTAATTTTTCATTTCGCCGGATGTTACTCTAAAATCCAACAGTCAAAATGCTAAATAGTTTAATTATTGCAGATAACGTAGTCACTCTTATTTTCCAAATTCAAAATTCTAATTCAAAATAGCATAATGCAAAATGTATGAAACCACTGTTTGCATGCCAAATGGTGACTGGATGTTTCATCAATATTCCGCATTAGCACAAAATTTTGAAAAGTTACCTTGCAACTCATCTTTGAGCCTGATTTTCACTATAAATCGTATCCTCTTTTTAAAATGTTTCCTCTAACTTTCTATAAGTTAAGTTTGGTTATTGTTACATGTTTTGTTTGACTTTTCCTTTCAAATTTTATAGCCTTATCCGGTTTGACTTTTGTTGAAGAAACAAATACATTTAACCGTTTTGGATACCACACAACATTTTTAAACTGTTTCTTCCAATTAATTTCGGGGCGTAATCTTAAAATTTAAATAGCTTTCAACAATTATTGGTAATTCAAATTGTTTACTTATGAGATATTTTACTTTTTTCATACCAACAACTATATTATATAATAATATTTTTCACGTGAAATTTAATTGATTATGAAATCGTAGGTGTTTACCTAATTGTTCATAAGTCAATAATTCACAATCCATGAGTATTCCCCAAAAAAACAAGATTTTGCAAATTTTTTTAGATATGGTCTACAATGTGAACATCGGTGAACATCGCTAATGTAAAACAAAAACAATAAGCTGACAAACACAAACGTCTACAGTAACTTATAAAAAGTTTCCCTCTCTTCGATTTGGAATAATGTGTTTACTCGCGGCTTTAGGATTAATGGGCTCATTTGATGAATGATTTGATGCACGTTATATCAGATAGTACCAATAGAATATAATTTATACTGTGAATTTGGATGAGAATTAAAAAATTAAAAGTATTACTATCGCTAATTAGGGATTTTGCCCAATCGAATTCTATTGAGTTGTAAACATAATTTAATCCATATTAGAATTTGAGTTGAGAATTTTAATTTTTTATAAACTGCATTTTTAGTTTTTTTAGATAATTCAAGAAGCCTACTTAAATGTCAAAAAACCTTAGTGGTTTCAATGTAGATATAGGAAATAAATTACAAAACTGAAAGAAAACGCGGATAGTGCTCACATCTTTCGTGGATTAAGTTAGCTAAAAGTCAGTCAATCTGCTTGTTAAAAACGAACAAATAAAAAAACTATGTATCGAAACCAAAACCTCCTATAGTTACAGCCCCAATCGTCACCAATATTATTTCATTGTTTTTCCATCTAAACTTGAATGTATTGGTGCACTATAAAAATTTTAGCAAAAAAAAAACAAACAATTTCTATGCTATTTTCGCACCAACCTAATCAAGTAAAGATGGCCAAATGTAAAAGAGTATCTGCGTACTCGAGGCAACAATTAGGCTTGTAATACATTCGTGTTGGTTTTGATCGAAACTTTTAAAAATGTTGCTCTACATCATACAGATATAATATTTAGAAGCAGATACTTTTTACTGGCGTAGGTACGAACGTTATAGATGTGTTGGGAATGTGATTGATTAAAATATATTTTATTTTCAATTAAAAATCGATTCATTAAAAAACAATTTAACTGAGACATGATTTATATTTTTGGGTTTGGCTTATTAAAATTTTTGCAATAAAAATAATTTAATATGTCTGGCATTATTGCATTATGAATATTTTTATCTTTTTATGAACTTTTCCTTATACATTCGCGATGTGCTTATATTTCACGAAACAAAGAACTGCAAAACACAACTTAAGTGAATCATCTCCACTATTTAAGCTGGTGTGAATAGCAAAAAACAGACGTACTGCACAAATCCTACGCTGTTTATGTCAGTTAACTGACATCAAAGATACAACAATAAATGTAAGATTTATGGTATTATAAGAAACAAATACAATATATTAACAATAAATTAATAGGTGTTACTTATTAAAACAGCTAAGTTCAGTTATGCTTTAACAGTCCAGGGTCTTTTGCCTGCTGATTTTTAGAAACGAAAAAAGTTTTAAAGTCCTATACTTTCAGAGAGATAAATGGATGATAAAAAATTTATTTCCAATATTCTATGGACAGATGAGTCAAAGTTTACGAGGAACAGTATTACGAATTTCAATATTCGTGGGATAAAAGAAATCCACATAACTCCAAAATTTAGTGAGAATGTATTTGTAGTGTAAAAGCTTATGTGGTGTGGTTGGTAATAAATTAATTGGATCTTTTACAATTCCTAGAATATTAAGTAGTTAGTATTATCTACAGATTTTGTTACATAAACTTTCAATATTTCTGGGTGATATTTAAGCAACGTCACTAAGTAGATAACACCATTTCTCTTCAAAAAAATTATTAAAAATTATCTAAATTAATTCAGCGGGTAGAAGGCTAAAAGTATTATAAGATTGCACTTTCATCCAGTTCTCAGCTATTCTGAAAGTTTCTGAGCTCTAGCTAATCGAGAAGTCAGTTAAAAATCGATTGCAAGATTTATACTGCACAGACCCACAGACAGACAAGAAAGCAACTTAATAAAAACATTGTAAAATGTATATTGAGCTGTAATGAAATTTTTTTTTTGTAGAAACAATGAAGCCTAAAGTTCCTTCTTTTTAGGCTAATTGCTTCCACATTTTCTCTTGATTTACCCCCAAAGCGTTTCTAGCTAAAAAGATACTGTGTGGAGAAATAAATTGATTTTGCTAAAAACATCGTTTTTATGGTCAGTGCCAGGTTATCATACAACTATAGTATAGTTATCATAAAACTAGTTGCGCGTTCCTAAGCTCGTAATCTTTCGAATCAAACACCTCCTGGTATTTTAATTATCACGGCATGACCAAGATTATTGTTCATAAATGGCACGAAAAATAAAAAAATGCATTTGCATTATTATACTCGTAATAACAATTGCAAGTTTTAACTAATAGTAATATTCATTCCCAAATAAATTTTAATTAAATTAAAACGATAACAAAGAAAAATTCTAATATTGTGCTAATTATTCATTTGTTTAATATATTTAATAACTTACCAGCATAAACATAATAAGTACAAAATTGTATGTAATATTTTAACTCAGTTATTGTGCTAACAAAATACTTACAAGAATTTTATTCTAAAAATGCCATTCTACATTAATTCAACTTTAATTTTAACAGCCACATAATGTACTGTACAAAGAAAATTCCATATACATATGTATTAAAACTTTATTGGTTCGAATAAATGTTGCATTTAAAAATATGCTACATTATAAAATAAAACTAAAAATTAAATTAATTTGTTAAAACGGATATAATATCGCGTTCTATTCTTATATATTCGAGCATGTTCCGTAATTAAATTTTTTGGTTATTTTTAGTCAAGAAAAGAAAATGATAGACTTCATAAATATACACGAATTTTATATGTATTATTGCCACCAAAATATAAAAACTATGCTTATGTGTTGTATGTATAGATAGATGTTAAAATTTGGTCCCTTGCGACGTGAAGTGTTGAAAAAGAAAGACATACGAGTATTAAATTTGTCATTTAGTTTGTATTAAAAAAAACAACCAAGAAACTGAAAATAAAAAATCGCTGATTTAACATTTGTTAGTGTTGTTCTTTCTTCTACCGACATAATTTACAGTACTGTGTAATGAAATTTGGATGGCTAAGATTTTTGAATTCAGAATGAAATTTTAGAGTAATCCATGACGAACTGACATTTTAAAATAGCATTAAATAAAAAATACTTAAAAAACGGTTTACAGGGCCCCGAACAGCGATAAGATTATTAAGATTTTTTAATAAAAATATTAACGTTAGCTCCTGTTTATACTGTTAGTATATTGGCATTTAAATGTTAGTTATTGGCTCTGCCAGAAGATTTGGTTGTCATTTTTTGGATGTTTCAAATTGATCTTACCAAAAGAAAGTTCTGTAGACCCAGTTCGTATAATCTTGGCCACGGAAAATAACTCCTACTTATATTGCTTACTGACAACCATCTTTTCCATAGTGCGATTAAAACACTTTTCTGACTCAAATTTGCTTTCGATAAAACAAAAATATTATATTAAATGCAGATATGTTGCCATTACTACACTTAATGTGTAACGTAAAACAACTGTTAGGTATGGTACCAATGTGCTATAAAATATGTTACCTATTAGCAAAACTAGTCGTGGTACTTTATTAAAAGAGATTAAGAGGATAAACATAGTTTTTATTACACTATCGACTGTTAGGTTTTTTAGACGAAATTTTTGGCATGAGGCACACAGCATTAATTTTTTTTTCGCTTGAAGAGGGATTCAAAAAATTTAAAACTTATTTTTAAATAATGGTTATGTAGCTGAAATCGTGCGAATTTTGAAAAGAATTATGGAATTAAAAGCCTTTCTATTGGATAAACCCGAGAATATTTCGGCTGTGGCCCATAGTGTAAAACATAATTCATCGACCTCAACACGATGCCTATCGCAGACGATGGCGTCCAAATGATTTTGGCGTAGAAAGCAAATTCCAGTCAAATGTCAATTTTAGTCTAAATATCATTTTTTAGACGAAGCGCATTTCATCTCGGCGGCTATGTAAATAAGCAGAACTACCAAATTTGGGGTTCGAAACAGCCACACGTAATCCTAGAGAAGCCAATGCATCCACTAAGAGTAACAGTATGTAAGAATTTTGGAGTATAAGCCGACAGATCATCTTTTGCTCACGAAATTTGGCAAACGAATAACCAAATTTGACGCCGTTTAACTTTGATTTTATGGGGTTTCGTTAAGAAAAGATGTTATGTGAGTAGTCCAGAGACCTACAAAATTACATTGCGAATATAATTTGCGAGATAGGCGCCGAAATCATCGAAAAATGTATTGAAAACTGGAAGGCCGCAGCAGTCATCCAATTTTTTTTTAAATTGGAAAGTTCAACCTTCACAATAAAAAAAAACATTTTTAAAAACAAGCTTTTAAATAGCCCCACGTTGACGATGTTTTTTTACAAATTAGTTCAAAAAGTTATCTTCTAGATAAATTAGATTAGTAGATTTGCGTTGTCTTCTTGCTTCAGAGTTAATAAACTTTCAATTCAACACTATATTTTTTATATATAAGCTAAAAATGTTAAAGAAAATTAAAAACTGTTGAGATTTATTGTACAGTACTGTACTTACCGAAAAATACATAAAACTGTCCATTCAATTTATTTCGTCAATTAAATCTTAAAATCCTAAATTTAAACTAAAAATTAATTAAAATCAATTAAATTCAGATCAACGACACTACAAACTTCAATTTAGTTTTGTTATATTGTAATTTTTACGATCTAACATTTTATATAGATCTATAATATTAATTAAATAAACCATCAATAATTGAAACAATAATTCAATAATAATTCAGCCGTCTGAAATTTTTCAACTTTACTTAATAAAATAAAATGGAACACAACACCATCCAAGGAGACGGCAATTAATTATAATTATATATGAAAAGTTAATTTATAATTTTAAGACGAAACCGCCCCAAAACGAGACTAAATTTACTAGTGGTATTATAAATATTATACGCTTGCTTCTTTGGTACTTAACATAAAAAAACAAGTTTTCAACGCAACGTTTATATTGTTAATCTTTCTTTTAAAACTTAACTTAAGTTCGTATCAAAATTTTGCGATAGAAATCTACATTGCTCGAGGCAATAATAAAACATTTTGGATCTTATAAATCGATAAAATTTGATTTTGAAATGATGAGGACACTACGCAGTACCACTTGGATTTGATAGTATCCAAAACAATTCGCTTTGATATTTAATTAAAATACATGTTTTACAGAGTACCTTTGATTTACGTATCTCCTGTTAACATGTTCTCGATTTTACATTCTTTAACTATGTTCAAATCAAAAATATGTTATTTAGGAGCAATTTATTTCAATTTTGAATATATTCCACATAGATTACGAATCTAACCACCTTGTAGTGGCACAGAAAATAGTAGAGACGACATTATAAAAGTTGTGTTCATCGTCATCGCCGATACTAATGAAAGTAAATAAAAATGTCTTTCGACATTACAATACTAAGATACCTTTAATCCTTTGTGCCGAAGCGAATTTGTATTTTGTTGGTCCCCAAAACGTCGTAAATCGAAGTTTTCCTGTTATGCCAAGCATAACTTAAATAAGCATAAATTAATTTTTTTTAATTATTACGAATCGTACGTGAACATGATTATATATAAAATCACACCTTATTTGGAATTCTTCGCATATATATCCATATCGTGCACATAATGAATAAGTGCGATGGTTTAGCATAATAAACATCTCAAAAGATTAAAAATTAATTTTTTTACTCGCTCAACAAAATATTGTTATAAAACATGTAAATTTAAATTAAATTAATTTTCACACATGTTTTATTTAATATCGAATAAAATTAAATTTTATTAATTAATCTAATTTTTTTTTCTATTTATTTATAGGTAAGGAAAACTTCATCAGACATCTTGATTGTATTTTGATTTTTCTAATTATCGTATGATATATAATGGTTGTAACTCAGTAAGTAAAATCGAGCTAAATTTACAAAAACAAATATTAAATCATAAAAAAGTTTAAATATACAAGATCGTAGATATTTACCCTTTGGTTAAATGCCATCATAATAATACGAAAGTTAAATAAGAATAATAGACGATTTATTTTTATAGATAACAAACTTAGCAACGAGTTATGTCGAGTAGGTAGATAAAATTTATGTTTTTTTTAATAAAATAGTTGGAAATATGTCGGTTGTAATGGCAATGCCAATGAACTAATAGTTTGACATGTTAGAAAATATGCAACAGTTAAGCTTCACAGGATCGTAAGTCATATTAACCACACCTTGTAAGAAGTGTTCATTATAAAAGGAAACGCACTGAATAGTTGACATTAATCTTTAATTGAATAAAAAATTTGTATTTAAAATATAAATAACTAAGTTTACACCAGGAAAGCTAATATGGGGTATTATAAAGCCGAACAAATAAACCCCGTTGTAGGATGCAAATTATATTCATAACAAAAACCTAAACATGCTTGTTTAATTAATTTACGATTCAATTTGATGCCATGAAGAGTTGCGTCTTGCGTATTCACGTGGAAAATAGTGAAGTGTAAAGGATTTCCAAAACTCGAATGCAATTTTGAATGTTACTGGCCAGCGAAGCTTTAAGAACTGAACGAAAGCTTTCGTCAAAATTTTACGTCGACTTAAGTCAACAGAGCCAATTTTTCGTGCCAACTTGTAAAAATGTCAAAACCAATAATGTAACTTATTTCATTTGTGGTTCTTTTATTTCTTTTGTGAAAAAAATTATTATCAATTGATTAATTGTGAATTTGTGGATCCATTGTGTTGGTTTTCTCCTTGGGTCCCAGGTAAAAAAGGCTGTTTTAAATTTTAAAGCAGTTGATAATCGTATGTGTACAGTACGTTTACGCATCCGACTAGCCCATCTGTCAATTATTTGTGTTCATGCGCCCACTGATGAAAGCCACCTCAATGATAAAGCAGATTAAGAATCATATTACAACAATTTGGATGATCTGATGGGATCCATATACGATGTCAGAATAGTGATTGGTGACTTTAATGCTAGAGCCAGCAAAAATCAGACAGACTTATGTGAAAACATAGGTCCATACTCTCGACACGATATAGCGACCGATAATGGAGAAAGAATGATGTATTTTGTGGTCGCTCATGACCTCATTGTGGCTAGCACATCCTTTCCTAATAAAAATATCCACTTAGAAACATGGACACACCCTCGTTAGACGTCCCGTAGTCAAATTAATCATGTGTTAATTACTAAGAGAAAGTCTCGGCATCGCGCCATCCAAGATGAGAGATCTTATTGCTCGGCTGCCAAATTTGCAGGCAGTGATCATTAATTGGTCACTGTAAAGCTAAGATGGCAGTTTTCGTACAAGTTAGGGATCACCGGAAAACGATACTTATGTTTCAACTGTGAAAGTCTGATAACCGAAAATGAGAAAGCACAATATCAGAATCGTGTTAGCACAGTAGCATTATGGAAACCAACCCCCGTTCTGATGATGTGAACGCTCTATGGGAGGTATTTGAAACTTTGGTGGTCAGTGCTGCCCACGCAACTCTAGATATGGTAAAAATTAAACCCAAAAATGATTGGTTTGATGAGAAGTGTCGTCTTGCTGTCGAGCAACAGAATACACCCTATAAAGAAGCGCGAATATGTTTTACAATCGCACGGAAGAAAAAAGCGGTCCTTGCTAGGAGAACCGCCATGTCGATTGTATTAATTCCCAGCTCTTGATTGGTATTCGAAGGGGGTACTTTGTGGAACTATCTTCGACCTTATTCGATTAGTATGGAAAAGTGTAGTTGTGCCTGATGAATGGAAATTGGCCGCGTTGTACCCTATCCTTAAAAAAGGAGATCACCTTTTTCATGTCATGTAAAATGACAGGTTTTTAAAAATAAAAATTATATTGTATTCTCGCATATTAATAATTACCCGTTTTTTTGGTTACATTAAGATATATGAAAAATATTTTTCGATTTTTGTTTTATTATCAATTCTTTAAAATATTTAAAGAATAGATAATAAAACAAAAATCAAAAAATATTTTTTCGATTTTGGGTCAAAATCTGTTTTGGTCGGATGGAAATTTGATCCAACTTGAAGGTGTGGCTTGGTGTCGGACGATATTTCGACATTCAAATCATTTACAGGAATCCCTCACATTTCGCAGTTAAAAACTGCACGTTTTTAATTCACATTGCACAGTTATTTGTTTACTAAGTAAAAGAAAAACAAACGTACATACATACGAGTATATATCTTTTTATTTAGATATTTATGGAATTTGTACATTAATACAATTATTTTCCTGTTAAACACAGTTCATTGTTTCTTTTTTAAAGAATTCGCCAATATTGCCAATATTTGCGATGGATTACTGTATATTTCATAAGGAAAGTAAAAAGAAGAGATACTTATGCCATATTACAACACAAATTTTGTTTATTTTCACAAAGAATCGATAAAAATAAAAAATCGAAATCAATTTCAAATCGAAGTTGGATCGTGTGGAGGGCCCTTAATGCAACAATGTTGTTTCAAAGTTGAGAACAAGCTATCAAGAATTTTTGCAATTAGTTCTGGGGTACGGCAAGGAAATGTTCTGTCCCCGATACTCTTTAACCTAACCTCATGTTAGAATTTATCTATCGTAAAAGTGAAAAACCTCAAGACAACATCTTCTACCGTCAGTTTAATCTCAGGTTCTAACATATGCAGATGATATCTGTGTAATTGAATTAAATGGCAACGATGTCAGAGAACTACTGGATCCACAACGATTCTTAGCTTCCGTTGGTCTCAAAATCAATGAATCCAAAACAAGATATATGTTCACATACACTGGTTTTCGAGACTAAGACGCTATGGATTTTAAGTAGTGGTGACCACACATTTGAAGGAGATATAAGTTTCCCATACATCGGATTCCTTGTCACTGACGATAGTTGTAAGAGGCCACTGTCAGCAGCTATGGCTCCTCAAGATAAAGAACGACTTGTCTTTCTCGAGATGTCTAGAAAAATACGAAGAACAGTTAAATTTTTTACAAAATTGCACAATTGGATCTATAGATCAAAATTGTTGATCTAGATCATTTTTTGATCTAGACCAAGAATTATGAATTTATTTTATCTAAAGAAATTACACATTACTCTTGGTTTCGACTGAGAAATCGGTGTTTTTTTTACGAAGGGAAATATTTTAAGTTTTTTTATGTATGTGTATTTAAATTTAAATATTTGGGTTTTAACATTAATTGTTTTCAAAAAAATTAATTATAAATGGTTGCAAACCTAAAATGTTTAAAGATTAATAAAAAATAAATTGCTTTTAGTGTTTTAATAAAAGAAATAACTTTTATTTAAATTTGAATCGCAACAAAAATACATTATAATGACATCTTTCTAATCAATGAAGGGTTATCCATAAAATTTCCTAGAGGAAATTTTATATTTTAGTACCAATGTAAAGAAAACAAAAGCAAAAGTTCTCTTCATTAGTAAAAATCTGTTGTTTTTTCGACAAATTAGTGGTTTTTTGTTTGCATGTGTAGGTAATAAATTTTATGACGTATTGAGACGCAATTTTTTTGAGAATGTATACTATCAGTGTATGGTGCGATGTAAAAAAAGCAACAAACTTTTTGGTGGAAATGTACATTTAGTTATAAAATTGTATAGCAAGAGTATATGTAATCAAGTTTTGGGTAGAGGTATCTAGGGATTGCTTGTAAATGTAAAGTGTACCGTGCGTTTTAAACAAACATTAACAGTGAGCGTAATCAAAATTGTTGCCAAGCAGCTCAGTTGCACAATTTTTGTTTATAGATTTGCATTGCATATGGATTAAAGGCCTCTACTTATCATTAGTGTCGTTAAATTTCTAAACGTTAAACTGAGTAATCATTTCGCGTACGTAAAATGTCGTGTTACGCCGCTGAAGGTCTTAAATCTACGCCTATGTTCTAAATGTCAAACATATAACTAAAAGTTTTTCATGGTATACGTATGTAAAGCATAAAAACGATAAAACATAATTTACTATTGTTTATATTGAACTTTGAGTAAAATAAATCTATCTTTTGTACACAACTAAAATGAATACACAAGACACTATAAAAAAATATCTTAAAGATATATTAGTATTGAGTTAAAAAATTATGTCTTATTTTTTTTTGTTTACCATTGCGACTTCTTTTTTACTCTTTGTAAAAATCTTTAATTATTATAACACTATTATTTTTTCACAAATAACACAAAAAAAAGTCAATACATTTTAGTTACTTAAAATAACTATTACATCTCGGTGAGGTAGGTGCGAAATCTTTTAATAAACTTTAGCTAATGTATGTTAATCCGTACTTTGCTTGTTCTTCTTGTGGTATGTTAGTTAAAAAAAAAGACGTGTACATCTTATACATAAATTATCATTCAGCCTTCTTATCATTCAGCACACGACAACATCTTGGTAATTTAGGTGTGGCGATTAATATTATCTAATATTTTTTATACTTTTATATAATAAACAAGTTGAATTGAATAATTAAATTAAAAGGGATGCTTAAATTAATCAATAGCTAGACAACAAAATTATGTGACTATATTCGAACCTTGATTAATTTAAATAATTTATAATTGTTTTTGTAGTTGGTCTTCGTTATTTTTTATTGATTCACAATCATCATATCATACATATATAGCATCAATATAAAAAAAAGCTGTTAGAATTTCAAAATCTATATTTGGGACTATGAAATCAAATTTTTGAATATAACGCAACCCATACATAAATTAAATTCTAATAAAATTCAAATTAAAAATTATTATTGTATTTATTATGTTCTAGTATATGCGAACACTACATATTTCGACAATCGCTGTTAAGTTAAATTTAGTTTTAAAAACTGTCAATTGATTTTATATAGTTTTATGTGGTTTTTTTATCAATCTGTTTAGCTTCATAAATGTTTATGTGAATAAGTGTCTTTTAATTATCAGAGTGTGCATTAATATTTTATTTTATGATGGTGTGATAAAATATGCGACAACGGTTTACCAACAAATTTCGAATTTCCTTGTTTTCTTTTTATTAAACTCATTCTAGAAACATTTTCTATCACCGATTGCAATCAAGTGATACAAATAACGTTTACCATGGCGGTGTCATTAGAAGTTCAGCCCGCTATTTACAGACTCAAAAGCCTTAGCATTGGCCAATGTACCAATTGCTATAGATGCAATTTTTTTATATTCCTATCTAAACATGTTCTACATGATTAGGAAGTTAAATCAATAACGTTCCATAAATGGTTGTTACATGATGTTAAGTTTACATCTTTGTTTCGTTAATTTTTGTGTAGTCCCGGGTAATTTTGATACAGTCGACTATGTTTTTCATTCATCGTAATATCATTTAACGGTTCAGACTATATACTGTCTACGTATTTTTAAAACATTTTAACTAACTATAGTTTGGGATTAAAATTCCAACCATTTCCTGATTTTTTCTTGATATAAGGTTTATGAACTATCAGTTTTTAATTGTACCGCTAATAGTAGTTTTAACAATTATTTAGTATACCAATATTTAATATGAACAGTTGTATAACGGTAGTTAATAAGCTTTTCAATCACGTCACAGCTTAATACCAATAGTTAAACTATTTTACCACGTTTAAAAGCAAATTGCAGCGTGAAAAAATAGTCACTGAATTTTAGAACTAAATTAAACATCATCACAAAAAATTGTTGCCCAATTAATTTACCTGTTTCCTTTTAATTTAGAGAGCCATATGAGTCCATATCCTTGTATATGTTAAAATGCGACAGAAAGTGAGATTGATATGGTACACGGGCTTCGTGCATTACTCACGGTAAATCGTAAAATTTGGTTAATAATAATTTTAGTACAAATTTACCTTTCATGTCGTGCCAAACTTTAGGTAAATATTCAGGTTTGGAGGGTTAAAATCACTGGTTTGTAGGTAACAAATGAAACGTCAAAATTGCTTTTTGTTTCTTCATTTTAGTCTAATATAATTCTCAAAAATGTCTTCCATATATGTTCACGTATTTTAGTAATTATAATAATTAATCATAATTTTACTCTTGTATCTGATTTTTGTTGCAAAAAATAAATTAAATGTGAGATTATGACAACAACAACCAATTACCTTTTTTTCTAAAAGTTTACCCACCATTTTAGTACAGTAATTCGATTTACCAAAAATACCATTTACCTTAAGTATGGCACGCAGCCTTAGACAGTATTTTTAGCAGTTAATCTTGAAATGGAGTAGATACTAACATAGTCATTTTATTGTACTTGTGTTGGATGACCTAATTGTTAATTTGACTAATATAAACCACGATCAATCATTAACATTTCTTTGTTCATATATGTACATTATAAATTCACAATTTCTCATATGTCATATTATGCATATGTCATATTCTGCATGATCTCATCTAAGAGAGACGAATGTTTGATTAGTTTTATAATTACTTAAAATTATAAGCTACACTATAATCCAGTTTATTATTATTTATATTATGTTGTTAGTCAATCATTTATTTATTCATTCTGTGAACATTTAGTATAGTTGATGTTAAGCTAAATGATATTAAATAAAAAAATCGTTAAAAAAATTATTTTTAGTATACGAAGAAAATTTTGCCTATTAAATAATTTTCATTGTTCATAGTAAAATGTAAATGATCCATACAAAAATATAATTTCTTACGCTATTTAGTTTTGTACGAGTATTATGTGTTAAATAATGACGTAGACGTACAAAGATTTTTCCTAATTTTTATTTTTATTTTTTTGTTTTATTTTTTTTTTTTATGAGTTCGCGAGAAAAATGCCAATTTTCTATTTAAATAATACTTAAATATTTATATGTATTTTTGTTTGCAATAATTTTAAATTTAGAAAATGATTTAATAGACAAATGTTTACACAATCCAGTATCTTAACAATTGAAATGAATATTATTGATTCTTATCATTCGTTTGACCCAATTATTAAGTTGTTGTTGTTTTTATTTTTATTTTTTTATTATGATTGATGAATAAACCAATATTTATTTATAGTTTATTAACCTTTTATAAACGTTAAGTGTTTGGTGTACAACAGACGTCTCCTCCTTTTGTGAAAAAACCTATTTTTTACAGTTCTTTGGTTGCTCATTTTAGGTTAGAATTGTCTAATGTAAACTAATAGTAACTAAAGAATTTTTTTTATCAGTCAGTAATCAGGACTTCAATGTTCAGGTAATCTTGGGATTAAATTTGAAAAATATTAATAAGTAAGAACTTTCTGGTTCACCAGTAAAAGCCAAATTTTTTTATGATCGTATATAATTACATTTTTACTATTATATGTTTCTTTGATGATTTCAGCCATTGAAGATTAACCTGTGGTGTTCACAATTTATAGTTAACATAATTATAAAATACAAAATAATATTAATTCTTGAATACACGATTGCGAATTAATTTGCTTTATAACAGACAAATAATTATAAATAATAGTATATTATTCAACGAGCATATAATGATAGCTGTTATTCACGAAGATGAAGTTTACCAACACGAGCCGATAGGCGAGTGTCGTAAATCATCTGAGTGAATAACAGCCATTATATGCGAGTAGAGTACGATATTTTATTTCTGGTGGTGTTGAACCAAATATCAATATCCATTTTTATTTTTTTAAGTATTTTGCTTCCTGTTTATGTGTATTTCAATTTAATTATAATGAAAATGACATGTTGCTATTGTCATTGACTGCTGGACTAATAGTTTAGAAAAGACTACTAGATATAATTTTAAAAATTAAATTTAAATGAATAATTTACTAATGGTAGTACTGAATAATTAAAGAAGAGACTACTAGATAAAACTTCAATATTGAACAACAGTGATTAACGATTAATCACTGCTAGCAATGAATATTGGATATCATTATAGTTGAAGAAAAAAAAGTATAATGAGTACAAAATTTATTTTTAAGTTTACGCGGTTTTTACACAAAACAAACTTTTTGTTCGATCCAATTTTTTGTTGTCCAAAAATCATATTTTAAGCTCTTTTTATTGTACATTAAGATATTTTTTTAGAATTTTTATCTTAATTAAACTATAAAATAAAACTAAAAATTAAAACCAATTCGATTTGAGAGCTAATTTTAAAATTTAATATCTTACATAAAATTCGATAAACAATTGACTAACCGACCATAAAAATTTATTAAAGAAGCGCCAAATCGACAAAAAGATCGCGATGTCCGGTAAAACTAAAGTATCTGGGTAATTCTACAATTGGTGTGAATATATTTTACAATTCACACAGTAAACTTCATTTTTCTTTTAATTGTGACATTTTGTTATTTATTATGACATTTTTTTTCTTTATAAATAACTTTATAAATAACATTTAGGTGGTACGTAAATCACAAAAATCTAAAGTGTATCAAACATATTTGCTATGTATTTATTTGGTGTAAAAGCTGCGTTACACATTATCAAATTTTAAAAAAAAATAGGGTGCTGTTTATACTATATTTTAAGCAACCCTATAAATTGGTCAACTAGATCAAGTTATGATTTGCGTTCAAAACTTATGCAAATGACAGTAAATCAGTCATAATTTGTTGACAACCACTGATATCTACTACTGAGCTCACTTGATTATGTTTTCCTCGTTGATCTTATTCCTTTTTGCATTACAACAGATAAAGCAACCATTTTGTCTCTGAAAAGTTGTTAATAAATCGAAATATATACTTGAAATTACCATTGCAAATATAAAAATTATAAAATTATAAATATATAAAAATTATAAAATATTAAAACCAAAAAAGTATATCCAAAATTTAGAATAGATCATTCATTTCCTAATAACCTAACATTAGTCAATATTAGTGATCCTTGGTTCCAGATTAAGATTATGCGCTATGTTTATTTACCTCTTAAAATTTAATATAACGATAATAAATAGAAAAATATTTCTCAAAAGTTACAATTATATGTTTGAGTTGTAAATCAATCAGTTGTCAAAGACCGGTTGTCCAAGTGTTCAATATTAGTTTACAATACGTTTACTAAATGAATCGCTTAACTACACCTCACATTCCCAGATTAGATGTTGATCAGTAGGAAATTGATTCGATTTTAGTCAAAGAAAACCTTATATGGTGTTTTTCTGAAAGCCACTGATATTCATACTACAACCGCACATTTGAATATAGATCATAAACGATCTTAACAGAATCATAACCGAGATAAAAATTTTAATTTAAATCTTCAAAAATGTTTTGAAAGCAAACATGTTTAACTATTACAATACACAATAATTCTTGACACGGTCACGCAATTCATATCGCACTATTAGAACAACACAAATTAATCATAATTTAGAAATAGTTAATCCTAATTAGGCCTCTCGTTGTTGTTGCTTTATAATTTATGATAATCATACATAAAGCTAACAAACAACAAATCGTTTTATGTATTTGTAGTATTATGTGGCTATACATATATGATGCAACAACATAAATTGGTATAAAATATTGCGGGTGAAATATGTATGATATTTCGTAACAAATTCATGTGTTCTCCTTCAAGATATTCCATTTTTTTTTTGTATGTTACTAAAATGGTTTATAACGTTATTATTATTATTGTGTAAAAGAAAAGTACGTGTTTAAATTTTATATTTCCTTATTTCACATTTTCCTCGTTTAAAAAATAAAGAATGAGCAAAAAATACGGACAAACTGCGAGATGAAATCTTGGTGTCTTATGGCATATGTATATAAATATGCTGTTAACAAAAGTAGTGTTGAATTGAAGGATTTTATTTTTATTTGATATGGTATTTAATTTATTAAATATGTTTAAGGTCACCACTAGAATATATACTTATATATTTATATTTATATATATATATATATATATATATATATATATATATATATTTATATATATATAAATATATATATATATATATATATATATATATATATATATATATATATATATATATATATATATATATAAAGGGTCTCTATTCTTTACTACTTATTTATTTCCCAACACCATAGTTCATTAATAACGGATCAATATCCAATAACACAAATGCATCGATTTTGCTTAATTACGTTAAGCCCCTTCAAAATGATTTTCTGTCTAAAAGTTACCATCACTGTGGACCTGTATTCTTCATTATGCACGGTTATCCATAACGAAATTATTTCGATCGTTTTAATTAATTTTTCCTCGTTTTACTCCAAATAACCAGTAGTCAGTTGTTTCGCATTTGCGTTCTTGTATTGTATGCCAGTTAACACTGCTTATAATATTCCCTCATCCAAATAATTTGCCTGCTTGAACCTCACAATATTTATTGCCCCATATGTTAAATTAGTGGTGACGCTAGTAATTTGACATTTGTTGTCTCTTGCAAATGGTATGTTTATATTATTTTAAAGTTTTTTGAATCAAACAATAAAAAGTTTGCCAAGATAAAACTTCGTTATCCGTACGTAACTTCCACATGTGTGGCTTTGTAATAATTTCTGTAACACACCCTGTAAATTAGAATCGTATTCAGATTTTCTATATTAGTAGAACCCATAATTCAAACGATAAATGAAAATTGTTAATACACATAAACTCGATTGTTTCATTAACATAAAACCATTATCTGGCCGACTAGGACATAAACAGTTTGTTTGTGTAAATGATTACACATATATAACCCTCCAAACAAAATGTTACGCAGGCGTAACTAAAAAGAAGTTAGTTACCCATATAAGTCTTCGCAAAATTAACACTTTGGCATAATGAAAATGAATCGCTTTTGTTAATTTTGGTAAATGAATTTTAAAATGAAAAACATAACACCAAAATGAAGTAATTTTGTATCACAAAGATGAAAAGTTTTTGTAACTCTAAAACGAAGTAAATTTGTAACACTAAGGAGAAATGATTTTATAACGCAAAGAGGAAATGTTTTTGCACTGCCACTGTGAAACCCAATTTTTGTAACCCAAATAAATTATTTTCCAAATTGGAATTTTAAAATAATAAATGCCTATTTCACTGTCTTTCGTAGTTTTTAAATCCGCTGATTTAGATGGTTGGCTTTCAACCTTACTTGAATAGTATTTAAACCGTTTTTGCCTAGTTTTTTGCGTACTAGTAGCTAGGTTTATTCCTAAACCGATTGTTAAAAAATCATCATCGAACTCATCATTGAACAATTGCGCGTCTGAAATTTAATAATAAATTAGCAAAGGCTGACATATATATAATTATACTCGTATATAAAATTATGTTTACCATAAACTTCGATTTCAATTTTTTAGGTAATTATTGTTTAATTACTATAAATAAAAATGTAACAATTTAGTATTAGAACAAAGTGTTTTAGCCTCAAAATGTATTAACGGTATGTTAATACATTTTGAGGCAGTTTTTAGTTTAACAATTTTTTTTTCAATATTGACTATTTTTTAAAGTTTTATTTCAGTTAATTCCTCTGTCGGATTGCTACTACAATATATCAGTAAAAGCGAAGATCGTAACGGATGTTCAAAATAATCTCCAACATTTTAAACCGTAATTGCCTTAAATTCAACTTTGTTGATATGAACTATTTTAAAAATTTGTTCCTCTACCATGCAGTAATTGTTTCACATGTATTCGAAAATGAAAATATTTGTTTAAGCGATGTCTCAGCATGTGGTTTTAAAAAATAAGCCTGTTCTTTTATTCTGTTGACGATTTGTTGAATAGGGAATGCTGTTTTCCTCACAATTTTTTTTAGGCCTTGCATGTAATTACACGTCAAGGTGCCCGAAAATCTTCACATCTTCTGATAAATGTAGCAAATTGTGAACATTATAAGACATTTTCCACGCGTTATAAGTTGAGAAGCGCATTTATTGTTTTTATAGCAATCTACTGGATAGCTTAAAATGCGAATGGCACATACCATCAGTAAAAATGAGAAAAATATTTTTTTACTTGTACAGACTTTAAAGCCGCCATTTTGGTGAAATAAAGGAACATCCTAAATTCTGTCGCTTTCCAATGTTCTAAATCATTTAACGTCCTTTGCTTTATGTTGAATTCCTCCGACGGCAAGCATTTTCGAAGATTTCTTAAGTTGTCGTTAATTGTGTTTATCGCATTTTTCTTTAATGCAAACGGGTTTCTTCGCTGTTTTATCCATATGAATTGAGTATTTGCCTCATTACGCCTAAAAGGTTACAATGCATGTAGTCAATAGGAAATTGGCTCACGCATCCAATATTAATTGACACAAGTGCAACATCCAATCGTACGTGATGATCCGTGTGTGTCTTCTCTCTAAAGTTTGTATCCGTCCTCAGACAATTTTGAACGCCTGAGAAGCAAATTTTATGTTGAAAATATAACCCCTTAATTGTACATTTTGTGCAACTGTAATAACCCGCATGAGATTTTACACCTAAAATTATAATTTATTAAGCTTAATTTAATTTGATTAGATTAATTTAAGGTTAATTCGAATTACCTAAAATATAAAATCGTGCTGGAGCATCACATATAAATGATCTAATTCGCACGTCTAGTTTTCTATTGTTGGTATTCAAGGGATTTTCCTGCAAATCTTTAATTTCTTTGATATTGGCGCAATATGGTTTTTTGTTCCCATTAAAAACACCTATTAAAAATACTTCCTTGAAAGGAGCTATGTTTCGAAGAGTGGGTCATAATTGGCTGGATGAACTTTTAGTCAACGGAACGCCATCGATTCCTACATTGAATTTAATTATATTTTTTTCATAAGAGTTATTTTTAATAAACGCATCTACGTACTTACGAAGGCCGATATGAGTATAAAAACCCTCACCCATTGCTACAATATCAGATGACGTAAATTTCGGTTTACGTCATCTGATATTGTAGCAATAGCAAATTTTTTTTCTTAAAGTTCTTATGTTTTTGGTAAATTTTGAATCCATTTTCTCAAAATTTCTAACAATTCGTTGCCAGCAGACTCGGTAATTTTAAATTCAATACGCCATTCCGCCAAGTCACGGGATATATTGTAAGCACCAAATTCTTGAAAAATTTGATCACTATCATGATCATCTGATATGCCGGAAATATCGTCAGTTTCATGGTCAGGTTTTGTTTACTTAACCGTGATTCAATTATTGCTCTACTAAATCTTTATTCTCCACGACTTCTTTCACAGAGATTTTCAATATCTCGTTTAAGATGATAATAGGCTTTAATATCGATTATTCCGTTACAATTTTTAGTTTTCGATCATATAATTTTACAATCCTTCTAAATAAAATAAAAATTTAAATTTAACTCACTTGATATAGCTATTATAAAATATATATATATATATATATATATATATATATATATATATATATATATATATATATATATATATATATATATATATATATATATATATATATATATGTCTATATATATATATATATATATATATATATATATATATATATATATATATATATATATATATATAGACATATATATATATATATATATATATATATATATATATATATATATATATATATATATATATATATATATTTATATATATATATATATATATATATATATATATATATATATATATATATATATATATATATATATATATATATAAATATTATTTATAAATATTAGATATATTATTATATTAATCGAAATTAATCCAAAATTTTATATTACATATATCTAAACTTTTTTTACGTTCAAAATGGCAGCGATGAACGATGTTGTTTTTTCAATATACATAAAACACGAATCCGATTCGTTGTATTATTGTATTGTTTTATGATGCCGTTTAAATTGGTATAATAGTAGATTATTCAACGAGCATATAATGATAGCTGTTATTCACAAAGATAGAGTGTAAATTATCTGAGTGAACAACAGCCATTACATGCGAGTAGAATACGATATTTTGTCCACGATATTTTATTTCTGGTGGTGTTGAACAAATATCAATATCCATTTATATTTTTTTAAGTATTTTGCTTCCTGTTTATATGTATTTCAATTTAATTATAACGAAAATGACATGTTGCTGTTGTCATTGACTGCTAGACTAATAGTTTAGAAAAGACTACTAGATAAAATTTCAAAAATTAAATTTAAATGAATAATTTACTAATTGTAGTACTGAATAATTAAAGAAGAGACTACTAGATAAAACTTCAATATTGAATAACAGTGATTAATGATTAATCACTGCTAGCAGTGAATATATGATATCATTATAATTGAAGAAACAAAAGTATAATGAGTACTATTATACGATAGTGGTAGACAAAACAATTTATGCATTCTTTTTTGGTATAAAATGGCATTATGTAAACTTTACGTTTCCATTACTACAAAACGGACTTCGCTTTTTTCCTTAGAGAGAATTATTGAAACTCAAAAGGGAGTTACGAGTTCCAACTGTTTCGTCGCCTCCTATAAACGGCAATATCCTCTAGATTTAAAAACGTTTTCATGCAATTTGGTAATAATTTACCGTATGTGTAGGAGATTTTTTAAACGTTGTGTTATCTTTGTTATAATTAATGCCAAACAATATAAATCAGCAACAAATATAAATAAATTGTTGCTGTGTTTTTTCTGAAGAAAAATAATTCACAATTACTATGCCAAATAAATCACTTTCGTTTAGTTTCTAATATAACTGATCAAATTTAAAAAAATATTGTAGAACGACGTTGGGAAATCTTTTACTTCTGTTTTATTCTGTGACACAGAAATCAGTGACATTTTTAAACATGTCGGACTTGTGGTTTACTGTGCATATAGTATTTTTAACTAAATAAATACCAAATTACGAGCTAAACAATTAGGTGATGATAAAATAATAAATTATTTATCATTTATTTATTGAATCATATATGAAATGATGGATATATAAAATGGGGGTACATTTATTTACCTTCCAATGTGTTTACACATAACAAACTTAATGTAGTAAATAAAGTTTACGTTAAAAAAATATTTAAGTTTTTTTTATTTATAAACTGATAATAGTATATAGGAAACGTGTTACAATGCATTTATATTCTTAACTAAAAAATGATATTTAGGACAAATGCAGTTTTATGATTTTCAAATTATGATAAAAATATATTGAATGAGTCAAAAATTGCATGACTATTGAAAAAAAATTGTATGCAATAAATTATTAATTTGTTTTGATTACGGCTTTATCGTAAAACATAATAGAATAAAAATCAAATCAAAGTTAGATTTAGTACGAGTGAAGTTGGATTCTAAAAACTGTGTTTGCAGAGCAGTACATTGATTATGACACACTATAATAACTATATAAATTTTCAAGCCAGAACAGTATACCAATTACACGCTTTATTAATTCGATCCATAGGCAACCAGAAAAGCAAAGTCAATCTACTAAATAGTGTAGTGCTCCTTTTATAAATTACGAGACCGCCTTGATCCACTTATAACGTCACGAAACCAATGATATATTTTCGAGATACGTATTTGAAACAAGGAATTTTCGATTGAATTCGTTATTTACTTTTCGTTTAACACAAATTATCCGTTTCGCAAAATTTTTATAACCTGATCGAAACCGAAATCTTTCTAGTAATTTCCTTTTCAATGTAAAAATGTAGTTTGCAAATTGTAGGAAATAGAGCTTTCCTGGATAGTTTTTTTACATTTTTGGATTTAAAAAAATGCTTTTCTCGTTTAAAGGATAGTAAAAACTTAGTTGCAAAGGAATACCAAATCACTATGATAGGTATATACGGAATGAACTACATGTATAACGCAAGCAAAACAAAATACTGAAAGTTGTCTAATTCTCATTTCGTCAAGTATCAGACAGCGCCGCAATTGCATATACAAATAAAAATAAATATATTTACTAAAATTAGTAGGCATATTGTTGATTGTTTTCGATAACATTTGACAGTAGACAAAATAAATTTGTGAATATTAAAAAACGATGCCCGCCTGCTTTAAGTGCAGATAAACAAACAGTACAGAATGATGAAGTTCTGCACGTATGTTTTCAGCATAATTCACCGAGTTGTTCTTCTCATTCAAAGCGCGTAGGTAACACGGAGTATACAAATATCTTTGTTTAACTTTCTTAAATTGTAAAGTTTCGTAATATTAGATGTTTGTTAATTTAAGTGTGAGTTCTATAAAGAACGATTAAACTACCACGTCAATGTGTTAATCACCTTTGATATCATCAAAATACAAACACTTCCCATGTTGTCATTAAAATTACATATAGTAGGATTTTAACAGCTTTTATTTTAGGCTTTATATTTAATCAATATAAACAAAGATATTGAAACTTGTTTTATGAATAAAGTAATTGAAAGACTATATTTCGCATACGTCATTTCAATGGTTTTTATAAAAGGTAATAATTTGATATAAATATTTTCAAATTTATAAATATGAAAAGTTTCAATATTAGAAAAAACATTGGAAAAGTGTTAAATGAGTTAATTCGATTTTATTGTATAACCTATTAAAATTTTATTTTTATATGACATCATTGTCTATCGACCAACACTTCATATCACTTCGAAATTAGTAACATATGGCTTGGCTATAACCGATTTATCTCAAAATAATATTTTTTATGTTTTACATTGTTATAGTTAACTTGAAAATAATTTTTAGGTTATCGTTATGGTGGCGTCACAAATCACAATTTCGCCACACTTCAGATGTCAAAAATTGTAATTTATACAAATTTATGATACTGATTTATAATGTCTTTAAATATATTTATGTTAAAAATGTGTTAAGCTATGTACATATAATTGTGTGTGTTCGGCTATAATCGAAAAGGTCGAAAGTCGAAGAGTCGTATATTCAGATGAAGGGCATTTCTATGAAAACAAATTACAATAACATAAAAAGTTTATAAAACAAAAATCATATTCGGTGGTGGCGATTAATTATTTTTAGTTTTATTGGTTTGAATAAAAACAATTTATTATTTCTTTTCTGTAATTTTTAAATTTATTAGACTAGTTTATGTAGTCAAAAATTAAATTGTTTTAATTAAATTTAGAATTGATGAACGTTTTTTTTTTGTATACATATACAAATTTTATGAAGAACGCACGCATGTGGAAAATATAAAATACAAAGTGATGATTTGCAAAACATTATTATATGATTCATGGGATGGCTATGTTTTCTTGTTAGAAATTTATACGAGTATAGCTCAAACAAAGCAAGCAATTGGCTGCGATGATTCGATCGGCAGAAATCGAGTTTAACCCTCAATAAGGAAAAGAAATTGATACATGTTACCGATGGATACAACGATAATCTCACAACGGATAGTTGGAGCAATGCATTTTAAATGATAAATTAACGAATTCGGTTCCAAAATACATAGCAGAGAAAACCATAGGCCTTAACCAATCCATAATACTCTACGTTTTCTCATTTATGAACATACCGCATTAAGAAAGACATAAATTAGTTTAATGAAAAACTAAACATTAAACTTTTATTTTGTTTAATGTTGGTTCAAGTACATTTTTAATTCAGATATAGATGTTTTGACAAAAAGCTAAGTTGTAATCTTTTAAGTGTTGACCTAAATAACTTAAAATATTATAAGGGAAATCGAACGAAAAAACAGTCAAAATAGTAATAAATAAATTTCAGATTAGCGTCTTGACGAAATGATTATATTATAAAACGTTCGAAATAAGAGGCACTATAGGCAATATAGTATCGTCAAAAATTTGAAAAAATCTATTGACTAACAGCAATTGTCTCGGACATCAATACTATTGGTAATATACAAACGACATTTTTACATAATTTATTAATGTATTATAAACAATTTAATAATCCTTAAACAATAAGTCGGATAAAGCAATACCTTGAGTATCAATTACTTTAGCGCTTTCTAATATGAATGAAGATGTTAAAAATTAAATATACAAAATGTCATTTAAAAAACAAAATGTTTACAAAAACCAAAACCGCGCAATTTTCAAAGATTCCATATCTTGACATCATCTATCCTGATTCCAAATGCGACATCCTCTCTAGTTGTCAGTTTTAATCATCTTAAAAGTAACAACAAGCTAGACGTACGCCGAATTTGTTTGTCTCTATTTGTGCATTATGTTGACTACACAGTCTACAATACATCCAGCTCATATACATTTTACCGTTTAAACTATTTTTGACAAACATATAAACATATTCAGCACAGTTAAAAAACGTAAAAAAATTTAAATGATGGTAAACATATTTTTTCAAAAGACTGGGGGTTTAAAAATCTAAACTCGATCTCAACAAGTTCACTCACCGGAGATTACATTTCTGTCTCTCTATTACTTGTTAAATAATTGTATATACATATTATAATTCATTATGGTTTACTACAACGAAATTTGTTTATCCCCAGAAACGTTGTTTGTATTTCACTGAAAAAAACAGACATCATTATGTCATTCTAACGTCCTAAAAGTTTTTGTTAAGCATAGTGGCTATAGCATGTAATAAGAAGTGACTCTAGATACAATTTCCGTGTGAACAATCATTACATCATTGAGTGATTTTATGATGATATTTTTGACACTTACGTTTTGTTACAGCACCTACATTTTCTGCCTAATATTTATTTAAAATCAGTTTTGATCAAAGTTAAAACTTAGCTATTTGAAACACCAGCCATCTCATATTTGTTGCGCGGAATAACTTAATAAACCTTAATAAACTTAAAAAACCATAAACATAATGTTATAATTTATGATTATAACTTTACTCTTTATATCCCGGAGGAAAGCCGTCTTCAATCCATTAAAGGAAGCCAAAAAGTACTCATACATAAGCAGTACAAAATGAGAAAAATGTAACCTATTGAATATATTTGTGAGATTAAATAAAAAATAACAAAACAGTAAACTAAAGAGGAAATTTAAAACAAAAGAGCGAACATGTAAGCGATTGCAATTTAATTAGAAGACGGCGAAATAATATCGCTTATAAAATGTTTTATTTACGTCAAAAATAATTCAGCAATGTGCTGAATAGTATGAATATGGCGGATTTACTAGATGTGTCGGGAATGCCATGTCTAGCAAATTAAAAATCGAATTGCAAGTCCGCCGGTTGTTAGTAAATAATTTACGCTGTGCAAAAATGGCGGATTTGCGACAGCTGAAATTGCGATTGTAAATCGACATCCTTGATAATGATCGCAAATTTGTAATTCAGTATTTTGCTGAATACGTTTTGCTATTGTCATTTATGTCATATGTCATATTTTTTTAATTTTTATTTGGTTCATAGTTTCCTGTTAAAAAAATAGTTAAAAAAAACACAAAATTTTCAGGAAATGATCTAATGTTATTTTGTTATTAAAAATGTATATTAAAATGCCCGAAAAATGCATAATATGCAAACCAAACCGAGAAAAAATCTAACGTGACAAATGACAAAATATTAACTAGTTTGAGGTTATGTACTGTGTTAAATAGATTTACTACTTATAAATCGGAATCGCAAAAAATACGAAAAATTTATCAAGATACCACTCTCATTTTTATCGAGGATGTCGATTTTATGATTTAGCGATGTTAAGTTACTTAACACGCTTGCGACTGAATTTAGGATATAGCCCATAGTTTAGTAACTTGCGGTACGTACGAAAATCTACCCAATATAGGGTCCATCTGTTGTTTTGGGTCCATCAAATTTCGGGTGTTATAGCCTTGACTTCATTGCGAATGTTGTTTTTTAAAACAGTCAGTCTACGCGAAATAATGCGTTCGCCAAAGATAACAGTATTGGACAGATCTATTGAGTACCTTGCAATCGCTTTGGCTCATTTTAATGTTAGAACCACAGAGTTGGAGGGTTTTGCACAGCTACCCTTACAATATTTTCCAATTACGTTCGAGCACATTTATATCAATATCTTCATTTCCGTATAGGCCAATGTTACTTTCAAATGTTACACCATACCAAACAGTCATCTAAGTGAATATATTTGCCACTGATGAACTGCTGTAAGATTCTCTTTAGCCCATATCCTGTAGATATGCTTGTGTACAAATCCATTTAGTTGGTAATGGGCTTCTGTGCTCATTAAATATGAATAAAATCTAAATTGTGTAAAACTCAACTTAACTTTTTAATAATTAAATAAATTCTTACAGATTTCGCCGTATGTCTTTTTTATGATGCTAAATACACGTAGTATTCGTTAGTTAAAATCTGGAAATAAAACCACGGTTAAAGTAGGGTTATCACATACACACACACAACTATCGACATAAAATCTCAGATACTCCCAAGTTTTGCCGCACAACTAATGCAACCATTCTATAGTATAGAAATTGATCAACAATGATTGATCACTCTAAGCAATGGGCATAGTACAGTACAGGGCTCAACACAGAGACTGATGTACATTCCTTAGATATTTCATCGTAGACTAAGAAATATTCGTAGATTCGTATATGGGAACATCAGTACTATATCATCGGAGACTGAGGCCTATTCTTTAGATATTTCATCGTAGAGTCGTAGACAAAGAAATTAGTTTAGTCGTAGACGCGTATTGTTACTAATATATCGATGGGTTTACGTGGCCATTCACACAGATACATGATATTCAATCTTAGATTGAATATCTCAATTACACATATTAAATTTCATTTACACATTATCACACACAATCCAATATATATTATTTAAAACAATTAAGATATAACCCTAACTGAATTCCAATGATCCTGTTTAAGGTCGGCACACTAATTAATTTGGAAATATTATTTGCTTACGCGATATCACTACGTTTCAATATTCAATAACTGACTAACGTTATTTCAGTAGGACTACGTCATGAAAGAAAAAGGCTAAGCCTACTAAAACCCATTGAAAGATGTTGTTTAATAAAATATAGTTCAGTAGTTATATTTAGTACAATGTTATTACAAACGTTATTACAATTGTCTTCTGCTTTTTTGCCAAAAATAAATAGCATAAACAAGCCGCAGCCTGTCGGATTTAATGGTTGCACAGGGTGAACTTTATATGCTGACAATGTGAAACCAGACGGTTTATTGTTGGTCATTTAATATGCACATTAAAATAATAAAATATCGACCATATGTTGAGTCAAAATAATGGACCGTTGATTTTCAAAATACAGTTCAATGATATTGGTTCGTTATTCGTCTGTAAAATTCTCCAAGTTTTCGTTACAACATAAGGGATTCCACCACAATCGTTCATTTTGCTATACCACCCTATATTGCAACTGTTTCATATTTAAACTCGTCGTAATAAAGAACGTTATTTCTAATTTAATTATAAATATTGATAATTCATATGATCATTAAACGTTTTAATAATAGAAAAAATTATAGGTTAACACTTTTGTTGGAAACAACAATCAACAATTTGAGAGTTATAATTAAGTCACCGATTAATAAAAATTATAACGAATAATTTATCATAAACTTAAAATCAAAAAGTAAATAGCTCGTACCATTAAAAAAAATATTGATTTATGCATAAGACCGTATCTGTTCAATATCGCAAAAACCGAAAAAATAATACAAAAAAAAAAAATTATAAATATGACTCAACACGATCAAGTTTTTAATGGCTTTGCTTTTATTTTTAATTTCTTTATGAAAAAAATGTATGTATGTATATATGTTTGTCAAGACAATAATAATTTTTTTTCTTATGTTGTGTTTATTATATTAAGCGTCCTCAGTACAACAATCATGTCTTGGATTTAATTTATTACAAGACAAAAAAAAAATATCGCGCAAATGTTAAAAATAAAATATACTAAGGGTTACCCAATGGTTTTCATTTGTTTTTTTTTTTTTTTTTTATTTAGCTTTTTTTAAATAAACCACACAAAAAAAAGTCTTAAAGTAATCATGTCTCGATCAAAAAATATGCTCGGTTTATAATATGTTAAGTTATATTTTGGTGACCTATTTGGGATGAGAGAAGATGCAAAATTAAACTAGTGACGACATTGTTGCAAGTTGCTTTTGGAAGCATATGTTACATTTCGTTGTTAATTTTAATTCTAGTCATGTTTTTTTTAAAGGCAAACTGCATCACTTAATATTCGTTTTATTCTTATTTTGATTTTTCATTATTTCATTCGTCTGCTCTTTGGTTTGGTTTATGCAAATGTTTTTTTTTTACTTTGTATTTATTTTGTTGTGTGAGATAATCTTTTATAATACGAACGAGTACAATAATTCATTCGATATGATGTCATAATGTGGTTATTTTTAATATCGTTATACCCATATGCATTAAACTGTTAAGAAATAAAATATATATATATATATATATATATATATATATATATATATATATATATATATATATATATATATATATATATTTATATATATATATATATATATATATATATATATATAGATATATATATATATATTTGCAGAGATCAAAACACTTTAAAATTTATCTCGATCTGGATTAGATATTTTATTTATCTAACAAGTAAGTGTGACTTCCTATCGTATTAATGAAATACTTCAATTGTCTGATAACAATACTCTCTTAATTACTATACTAAAAGAGTAAACGTGCTACCCTCAAGTATCAATACCATGGTATATGTAATGTATTACTTCTTTTTTGCAATTCAAATGTATACTCCAACAATAATATATTATTTAAGAGCTTGTTTTGAAAACAAGCTCTTAAATAATTGAAGAAACTTGTTGAATTAACAAAATGACTTTTTGGCAAAGGTAGATTCATATGATTCAGTGATTCAATTATGATTTTTCTTAAATTACACGGAAAAATTTAAACTTCATCAATTAAAACTTAGTTAATAAATGATTTCAAATATGTATATGTATTAATTTTTTATTTTTTTTTTTTAATTTTATTATAGTTTTATTGCAAATGAATTACAATTCATCTAGTAATTTGTCTTTAACATCTGGTGTTCTATTTGTATGGAGATATAACCCATCGGTTCGTCGCGGATTAGTTTATTTTATTCTGGCTGCCCTAGTTCTAGAGGTCTTGTTTTTAGGAGACGTCTAACTAAATTGGTTTTATCCATCATATGGCGAATCTCGACATTTTCATGTTGATAAAAACGAAGTATATGTTTATACTCGCATGCTTCCTGATTTCTTCGTTGACGTATTCCATCTTTAAGTCCCTATGGAGATTATCATTTCCGACCTAGCATGGTGCATTTACAATACCACGTAAAACTTTATATTGGATTGATTGTATTATTTTTACACTGGTCTCTTTTTACTAAGATTGCAGTACCATCAGCAAATGTTGCTATGTGAGTTTCATCTGTATTTGAAAACTGCTTTGGGGAATCTCGATGCAGTTTATATTGTAGTCCTCAGTGCCATACTTTGTGGAAGGCTTGTGCTATATCCAGGAAAATACTTGAACATATTTTTTTTCTTTCAGTGCGTCTTCAATTATGACTGTGATTATGTGGTCCTGTTCTATAGTCGAATGTTTTTTTCTGAAACCAAATTGGTGGGGAGGGGGGTAATAAGATCTTTTTGTTCTATGATTAATTTGAGTCTCTTAAGCAACCATTTTTCAAATAATTTAGAAATAGTTGGAAGCAAAGAATTTGGATGTTTTGTCATGTTTTCATGTTTGTTTGATTTTGGTATCATTCTCACTTCTACCATTTTCAATTGGTGTGGAACATAGTTAAGTCTGGATTGTGCATTAATTATTTGAAATAGCTTTCGTAATCCTTTTTCAGGTAGTGCTTTAACAATTTAATAGTAATTAGATCATAACCAGGAGACTTTTTTGAGCTAAGTTATAGCTAATTTCATAACTTTTAACTCTGGTAACGATACAGGTTTTACGCTTTGGCTGTCAGTTTTGTTAACTAGTGTTATGTTTTCATCTTCAGTTTGTCTTGGGAGAGGTCTGAATGTATTTCCAAGATATAGTGCAAATCAGCTTTTTCCTTAGCGCTTTTAGACCAACTTCTATCATACCATTTAATTGCAGCTACTTGCGTTTTAGGTCTAAAAGGTAATCAGTATCTTTTTGACCAGTAAGGCCAGTAAGGTAATTATGAATCGATTAATTTTTTTTTTTTTTTTTATATTAAAAGTTTTAGTTTATTACTACTATAGTTGAGTATCGTTTTACTTTGTAGGGCTCGATTTCTCTGACATGTTTTTCGTGCTTTACGTTTTTCACTAACCAAGTCTTTAACTTCCAAAGAGAAGTTGATATATGTTCGAGTTACTTTTTGACTATTAGGCGTACTATCCCAAGCAGGTTGTTCCAAGCAGGTGGTTATGAATTATATTATTAAGTTATTAATAATATAATTCATAACCACCGTACTATCCCAAGCAGGTGGTTATGAATTATATTATTAAGTTATTCTAATTGGTCCTCCAATTGTGCCGAAGTTTTAACTGGCACTTGAAGATTGACAATATCATTGGCTTGTTTCTGGAATAGTTTCCAATTTGTTTTATTGTTTGTTAATTTAGGTTTGTTACTCTTTCTTAACAATCGTTGCACTGAGATCTGGAATTTTATTTGGATCCATTGGCCAGTATGTTGGTTTACCTCCAGAGTAAAATACGCATTTTGTTTCTTGGCCTGCGGTAAGTAGCTCCTTTTCTTTATGGGTTATTAGTCTTGATTCCAAAACGTGTTTCTGGCGTTAGAATCACCGGCAATAATGAAATTAAACCGTAATAATTTAAACAACGAGATATAGTTCTTTTTATTTAGATTATGCCGCGGAAGGCAATAGATTGGCGAAACATTATTGTATTATTTTCCATCATTTAGTTGAACATTGAGAGTGGCTACTTGCATAGTTTCTTCTTCAACTTTTATTCTTTCGTGGTGTTTGACGTTTTTTTACAAATATATAGATGATCCTCCTCTCGCTTTTCCTGCTGGATAGATGGCGTGATAACAACAATACCCACGTATTTTAGCAAATGAAGTTTTAGTAAAATGGCTTTTAGATATTAGGCATATATCTATATGTTTTCTGTATTTAAAAATATTTCTAGTTATGGAATATGTTGCACTAGTCTATTTGCATTCTAGTAATTGTTTGATTCATTCCCATATTTTTACTGTTTGCTTGAGATTCACTTTTATCTAAATTTATAGTAGGCTTTCTTTCAACAAGTATTCTATGGATTTGTTATAGCGCTTTGTTTCTTATTATTTGTGGTTCTTTAGCTACTTCATATATCCTCTAAAATTTACTGGATACGGGCCTTTACAGTTTATATATTTTGGAGGAATGTTTTTACTTAAACAACATGCTTTAGCGGTGTGTTTCCCTGAAACACCCATTGACAATATCTTTGAGTGTGTTTATAGCTTTGGCATTTTTTATATTGAGGAATTTGACCAGTTGATTTTTTCAACTGTTCTATTCCGACTCTCATGTTAAGGATGGCTTTTATGTTGTATATTTTCCACATTTTTCTTTGTTATTTAATGTAAACATAAATAAGGTCAACCTCTTTTTAGTGGTTTGAACACCTTGTGCATTTACACTTTTTTTCTTGAGCAAATTTACTGCATTTTCAATTTTTAATCTCTTGCCTATTAGATCTTCTATTATATCCTCCTTTGAACAAGTTGGATGGAGGCCTCTAGCCATACATTTAACTGGGCGAACATTCTTATTTTCATAAGTGAACTACTCATTTTCGGCAGTATTTAGCTTTGTAGCCAAAGCTCTAAAAGTCTCAGAATCAGACGTATTAAGTTTCCATACATCATTGTTAAGTGATGCAATTCGGTATTCTTTATCAGTGACTGATTTCGTTATTGTTTGTTCAGAGGAGGCATGATGGGATATGCCAATAATAGTAATTGCTAGCGGTCTGGTTTGCCTGGCTGATAATCTCAATTAGTACAAATTAACTAAAATATTGACACACTGTAAAATAAAAATTGTAAAAATAAAAATGTACAGAAATATAGTGAGGCAAAGTTCGCTGTCGATGATACGAAGGCTCAAGATCAATGCAGTTTGTTGATATATGGTACAAACCAGCAATAACCTATACTAATTGTTTATTATTATTATGAATTTTTAACATTAAAACAGATTTTCTTGGCTAAATATAATTTATTGACGTTCGAAACATTTTTACCCTAAAACATCATTTCATTTTCTTATCGAAAAAAACGGTGTACTAAGATTATTTTAATCTTAATAAATATTAATTACTTTTAATCAATATTCTAATTAATTTTTTTGTTAAATATTGAATAACTTGTGTATAATAATTGGTCGCAACCCGTACATATAACGTAAAATAAATGTTTTGTTATTTCATAATTAAAGAAATTTTACTTTTCCAATTAAATGAATGATTTTATCCTTTCAACGAATCGAAAAAATTTATCAGATCAAATTATCTACCGACCCCTGATATAAATCATAATTTTTTTTAAAACAAAGCAAAATAATAAGTCATTCGCATTTTATGAAATTGTTAGGTTTTTATCAACTTTGTATGGTTAAAAATTATATGGTGTCGCACATACCGCACATACATTTTTTAGAAAATGATCTAATTTTGATGATTTATCAGTTGTGCAATCTTTAAAAAAATGTACTCAAAATTTCGGTAGTTGGTTTAATTTGGTTTATGTAAAATCACAGGCTCTTTTATATTTTTGAAGTACCACTAAAAATTTTACTTTATCGGTTTGCGATGGAGAACTTTAAAACTACCTAGAAGCAATTTTGGTTTGAACTTTGAGATAAAATATACCAAGTACGATGTATACCCAAAACAAAAATATTCAGTGAACAGATGACTAATGGCCACAAAAACAGTATGCATACAACAATGATGTCAAACTTTTAATCAACTGAAACAAAAGAAAATCAGTAAACTTCATAATGTCGATGATGATGAATATTATTAACTTTTCATCGTTCTTTTATTTTATTTTTGTAACACAATTAAGGATACTTTTTACAACATAATTTTCCAATAAATTTTCCACGATATAGTAGATTAAAGTATTTTGTTAAATTTTTTATTTTTATTTTTTTGAAAAAAAATTAAATATTCAGGAAAGGTTTGGTTATGTTATAAATCTTTGATTATAATGTATATAATAAATGTAGATGGAAATTGGGTTGTTTTTTGCTTTATTTTTCGTTTGAAACCTTAGTTGATGGTTTTCATAATTTGAGTACTAAGTAAAAAATAAGCGTTGGAGATAAATTGTTTTTTAAATAAAGTTGTATTCTTCACTTTATGAGTTGGGGTTTCTGAGATAGGAAAACCTAGTTGAGCCAGACGTTTTTGTTTATATTTAGGTTTCGTTTAGATATTGTACCATATAGCTCTGGTTTAACTTTTATGATTGTGCTAGTTTAAGGCTTCGAATAATCTTCCGTGTGCGTTTTCATTTGTAAATTTATTTGAATTTTACTTTCATTCATTAATTAAATAAAAATTAGTTCGATACCTTTTGATACTCATTACCTCAACATGTGGTAGTGGCGATATTTTTTTCATCTTCCTGGGGATGAAAACAACATTCAATTGCCTCTTTTAACTTTATCGTTTTTTTATTCAGTCCATTGAGTTTCTTTAGCTAAGTAATATTTAGCAAATAAAACAAATTTTATTTATTTAACTTCAGTTTTTGTGGAATTATTTTTATTTTCGTAATATCGATTTCGATTAGCGAGTAATCATTTTCAGTTACCGGACTATTAAAGAAAATTATGAATTCTGTCGTCTTTATATACCGGATTTATCCTTACGTTATGACGTATACAGTAGGCTATGGCCTACTTGATCAAGAATTTCTAATTATTATGTCGTAAATTTTATTTACATGCGTATTGATCTTATTATTAAAACTGTGTCCGAAACCCATTTGTCATGGGTGTCGGACACAGTTTTAATAATAAGATCAATATGTGAATATATTTGTTGACATTTATTTCAAAAATATTCCTCTACATCCCCAACTTTTTATTACGCTGTCCGAAAAGTATAATAATTGATTGATATATTTCCCCGCCTTATATGTTTATAAATTCATTTTTTGTGAGGTATAAAAACTATGAAGAAAAATTACATGTAATTGGGTGCATTGTTTATTAAAATTGTCATAGCAACGTAAAAGTTCAAACTTTTCTTATATGATTTTTGAACGGTATACTATACAAAACCAAGTAGTGAATTATTTTTTTGTATACTTTCGAGTATGCTACGCGATGAGTATGGCTTTTATTATAGAAAATTTTGGTATTTGTCAAAAATTATGATAGCAACTGATCTTGATAATTTGGGTGTCTTCATTTTTATCAAATAAATGTAAAAAATTTATATTCACAAATATTTTTCATGGGTTTCGGACACAGCCTATGTAAATTATTATTATTTCCGTAATTTTATTATTATATTTGTTTATCTAGTTGTTTTTGTAAATGGCATATAATCATATTTTGCTGATTATTTTTCTAGTCCTCTGGTGTGGCGCACTTGTTAATACATGATTTTGTTGTGCAACCATAAGCAAATGTTTAAGTTACTGAACTGCTAAACTTCTAACTTCATTAGAATGAGTACTTTAATATGTTAATATATTTATGTAATACCTATGGTCCTTGCTCCTCTATCTTTAGAGGGTAGATTAAGCAATGTTTCCTTGTTGCATGCCACGAGTTTTCTTTGGTTCCGAGGATAGTATTTATTTTCTTCCTGTCCATGGAGAATAATGTGGGGTTCCAAGTTCCCCCTACGAATGTAAAATGATAACCACTTTTTATCTAAAAATGTCATAATTAATCGATTATGTTACACATTAAATGCTCCTTAAATCTTTTACCTTAACTTGTTTTATTCATCTAATGATAATGATTATTTCTGGACTTAAATATTTTACCCTAAAATTATTATTTTACACACTCCTTATGTACAGTATAAATGATATCAAAATATTCCGATTTTGGTTTGTTAAATTGTGATGCTGTGTCTTGAATATTTGATTGGAATAATAATACCAATTTGTTTATGTCTTGACGGTTTTCAACCCGCGTCTACATTGCTATGTACATACACATTTCCCATTTTTACCATTAAATCTAGTGATATGATAGAGAAGATTCAATGCCAAACGATAATAAAATATACGAAATTCGAAATAAAAGTACGATGACAATGATACGAGTAATAAAGGGGGCGACTGACTCGTGTCTGTTGGTTAAATTCCAAGCAAGTGTATAATGGAACGACATGCAATAACTTAACAAATTATATTGTGATAACTATTATGACCATTATGATGTCTTGTCTATATGTATGTATCGTTCTAATACATTATTATGATCGATGATTGAAACTTATAAATTTTAATTTATTTATGATGAGATTTTCCCATCACATTTTTGTTTTCGTCGGGGTTTATTTGGTGGATGGTGGAAAATCAAACCGAAAACAGGCATAAAAAATATTAAATTTCGTTTATGATTCTTTAAACGTTTCAAATATTGTTATTTATTTTATAAGAATTTCTAATGGTATACGAGTATTAAGTGAAATTAATTACAAAATATAATGGAAATTGTTACGGGTGTATACAGTATGAACATTGTCGCAAGGGTAAACCCATTAAGATCAAGAGAAGTGGTTCATTCACATCAAGGTATTAATTCTTATAAGAAAAAAGAAGCTAGTTTTTTTTTTTTTTTTTTTTTTTGTTTTTCTTAATTTTCTAAAAATAAAATATTTATACATGTAGACAATTAATCATTTCATTTATAACTTTAAATCTTTAACTCGTATAAACTAGAAAAAAACTAAAAAATTCCTATTAAGTAGTTTAAAGTGAAATTTAAATTTTTGGAACTAAATATAAGTAAACTATGACAGAGTCAATGATGACTTAAACATGCACTGAACTGAATGTCGAAATTTGAAAATTGTATATTTTTAATTAATTATTTTAGTAAAAAATTTTACTACAAATTTCCTGTTTCCTATTTAATTCATATATTTACAATATCTTGTGTATAAGCATTTAACAACTACTAATCTATATATAAATGAATATATGAACATATTTTGTGTTCTATACGTACTTTCTTGTACTAAATGTATAATCAAAACCCCATTCAAACATTTTGATTGTTTAGCACAATCAAATGAAAATGTAAAATATACTTCAGCTAATACCAGTCGAGTATCATTAAACTTCATGGTTCTTTCATTAAATCTTTATTTTGACGGAAGAATATGAATGAGAGAGATTTCTTAACGAACGAACGTATTGAGATATATACTCGTATATATGCATATTATAATACGAGTGTGTACATATTATACATACATGCATAGTAAAAAGTGTTTTCACTTTGAAAATGCCACTTAAAAAATTTGATAAAGTTGAACAGATTTTTTGTTTTATTATTTACATTATAAACACTAAATTTATTGTACAATTATTTTTATTTTTTATTTTTTTTTATTTTTTGCACATTTTAGGCCGCTAAAGATAGTAGTGACATAACATTTGATGACTTACAACCCGTAAAATCAGATGATTCATTTCTAAGTACAAATTTAAAAAATAAACGTAGTATTATTGATGAATTAGATGACGTAAATGATAACGACAATTTAGATGAATTAGACCAACTACTAGAAATTGAAAATGCCGATGATGTGACGGCCAATGAAAATGATAATGATCATTGGCTGACAAAAGGTATCAACCGTATTAAAAGATCATTAAATACTATAATTGGTGGTGACGAATCGGCTCCACAACAATCACAGAAAAAAACAAAGCGGAAACATAAATTAGCTAATGAAAAATTGACGACACGGAAAAATTCGACAAAATCAAATCGTACGAAGAAAATCAATCAAAATGCAAATGTCGATGATCATACAGTTTCAAAGCAAAAGAAGAAGCATGGTAAAAAGCAAAAAGTAGTAAAAAAATCGTTACAGCTTAAACAATTAGATAATCCCAGACGACGTCGTGAACAGTTCGAAGAAATTTTAAGCGATGATGAAGATGATTTAAACGGTTCGGGATCAGGCGAATTATATGAAACTCCTCTATTCTGTAAGTATATATTATAATCGAATTTAATTGAAAATAAAAAAAAATTAATTTATAATATTTCATTTTAGTACGACTTAAAATCAATATTATAGAATTATGGGATGAAAATTTTAAAAACCATGATTCTGAGGAATTTCAACAGTTTTCCAAAGCATTTTCTAAGGCATTAGTCGACTTTATTAAGAATAAATTAATTTTCAATCCCTTAGTGCGCGCCAATGTTGTAAATATAAAGTAAGTTGTGTGTCTTGGCTAAATTATTTTTACTTTATAATTTATACACTTTTGCCATCTATATATCAACACACTAACTATTATGTAATGCATTTATACATTATTTTTTTTGGTTTACGTTTTTCTTATAGAAGAAATGAACATATTTTAATTTACGTAACAACTGACTTAGAATTCCGTTACGCAATAAATATACCATATTTTAAAGAACGTTTTAAGCAGTTCATTGACAGATCGTATACAATTGGAGGATATATTGCAAATACAACCAATTTAGTGATTACAGAAGTTGGAGGTTTGTATCTTTACTTATTTATTTTATTTTTATGTACTAAATAAATTTCGCCACAAATAGTTGGTACATAATATTATGTACATATATAATTCAATCGTCCAACAATATTATTCAGGACCTTTTATTTTATTTTATTTTTTATTAAATTAAAATGATTTTCGCCATTCAAATTTCTTAAATTGTTTATCTGAAAAAATTGAATAAAATTATCATCATAATTCAGAAAATGACCCCGTCGATGAAGATCAAGGGTATATTGAACCAAATGAAGATGACTGGCAACCTAGACAATCCGGTGATAACGATAATGTAGTATATGAGGAGGATTCCAATCTCGAAACTGATAAAGGAAATGAAAGTGATAATAATGCCGAAACAGATGTTGATATTGTAAGTGATAACGGTGATGATTATGAAGAAGAGGGAACCGAAGATGAGTATGGCCCAGTTGATGGAGATGAACCAGAAGAAGAAGAAGATGATGAACCTGAACATAGTTTTAATAATATAACTGAAGTTGAACAAGAAAAAGAGGAAGACGATACACATGTTCTTCTTTCACCAAAACCCCATAGACCTCAAACGTCTCCTAGCGAAATCGAAAGAATACATCCAGAAGTTGACGTTTCAAACAGATTTGGTCCAGCCGATTGCGAAGAGGGAGAAAAATTATGTAGAACTGGAAATAAATGTTATCCCATTTCAAATGAATGTGACGAATTTCCAGACTGTGATGATGGGTCCGATGAGGAAAATTGCACAAAACCAACAGTGGATCA
Organism: Tipula confusa; assembly: GCA_963556175.1. Lineage (NCBI taxonomy): Eukaryota > Metazoa > Arthropoda > Insecta > Diptera > Tipulidae > Tipula > Tipula confusa. The sequence continues at coordinate 125,459,411 of OY744476.1, forward strand.
AACAAAAGAGAAGGAACTTATTTGCAATGACGATGAATTTAAATGTATTCAAGAAAACGATTATGTATGCTTACCAAATGATTTTATATGCGATAGTATACCACAATGTGATAATGGCGAAGATGAACAAATGAACTGTGACCGGTTGGAAGAAAGTGAAGATGAAGATACAGAAATTGAATGTCATGAGAATGAATTTGCGTGCCACGATGGACTTCAATGTATACCAAAATCACAACAGTGTAATCGTGACGTTGATTGTAACGACAAATCTGATGAACATAACTGTCCAGGTGACACTTCAACCATTTTATTGTTTTTTTTTTATATATATTTTGTCTTGCTTGCATATTTTAAAATGTTCTTCCAAATTGCCACTCTCTTTAATATATTGATATTTGCTTGTTTTTTCTGTGTTTTGGAACATTTTTCATATCAGACTAAATTATGTGAATTTAGTTAATTGCTATCTATTGACAAGTGCTTTCACTAACCCCAAACATAAAAAAAATTAAATTTCGACATGTGATATTAGCATTAATAAAATCTTAATATTAATACATTAATAATGTTTTGCAAGAGTGTTAATTAAATTAAAAAATTTTGTGTATCATCCATCATCTATTTACTACCAAAATGTGTTTGTGTATCATCAAAAAAAAAAATCATTAAGAATAAAAGTATTGTTTTGTTTTGTTACTGGGGTTCTGAACACCGATCATTACTGATTCGGATTGAAATTACAAATCACTAACCGGCTTTCAAATACTATTTGAAAATATGTACTAAAATACGATACAAATTTGTGATAAGCATTTTGTTATATTCTTTTAGGCCAAGAACAGATAAATGTTTTTGACGAGAGTCCAATTTTCGAACCTCCAGCAAAAGAGGTTTGTTATTTATATATTATTATTATTTTTTTTTTTTTTTGATTTTCGAATTCAACACTCATTAACAAAACCGAAAACAAACCATTTTTTACGACACGATCTAGGTTCCTATTGATAGATGTCGCGGTGATGATAAAGTTCGTTGTGGTAGTTCTGATGTATTTATTTGTGGGGTCCAACAGTGTGATGGTAGCCCAGATTGTCCTTATGGCGAAGATGAAGACAATTGCGATAAAGATGAAGAAAATAATAAAATACCTGCGGGTTGGTGATGACTTTCCTTTTTTACTTCATTGAAATATAAAACAAAAAAATCTTTCTCATAAATTCTTCATTATTAATTAATTTAATCATAAAAAATAATTTTTATCGTTTCATTTTAATTTTTAAAGGATGTGATTCATATGAATTCGAATGTGACGACCACAAATGTATACCCGACTATTTAAAATGTAATAATCAACGTGACTGTGATGATGGTACAGATGAAGAGTCATGCCCACCACCAGATACTTTTGGTAAGTACCGACAAACAATTTTTATTGATTTTTATTTTTATGAATTCTAAATTTTACGAAATAAAAGAAACATTTTTTTTTTATTAATCAACACCAAGAGAAATAATAACAAAAAATAAATATTTATGATTTAAAGTTGTTAACACGCCCTCAACAAGACCACCCACAAAAAAATAAAACAATATAATGTGAAAATATGGTCATTTATTTTCATTTAGTTTTTCTGCATTTTCTAGTCATTGTTGTTTTAACAGTAAGTTGTATCAGTAAACAAAGAAAAAAGCATCGAAATGTACCCCATACTGATTTGATTCACATGCATCATGAGCATCATTAGAATAGTTAATTACCGATAATGCTATAACTACTCAAAGTATATAAGCAACTGGTTGAAAAATTTACATCTATATTGACTTTTACTATAGACACCTAGCAAAATATAAGATGTTAGACGGTTACATTAATTTGATTACAAATGTAAAATTTATTCATACTAATGAACCTTACAAGGACAATTTCCTTCCATTCTATTTGCAAAAAAAAATAAAACATATTAGTGCCGGTTGGTACCAATACGCTGTTGTCTCTTTTACATTTTAAAAACAAGAATTTTCTTTAAGTTATTTTGTATTTAATTGTAGTTCCAATGACATTTAGTTGTTGTTATCTTTATCATGTTGTTTTGTAGATTTTGTTTGTTATTTACAACAGTAGTGCAAAATGAAAATTCTATAAAAGTTTTTTTTTTTTATAAGAAACGATACTCCTGCAAATTTGATGGAGACAAACGTTACAAAACTACATTTTAATTGCCTCGCTAAAAAGTAATATATACATCTAGGTAGTTTTACTATGACAAAATTCAATTCGTACTGTTTTAATAATATTTTGACCTAGCAGAAATTTATGTTTATATAATAATAATATTGTTATTTAGTGATATTAACATGTTGGCCACCCACAAATCAAATATCTATGCCACGGGAATTATATTCGGCAAACCTTGGTTGGCACCAAATCCGTAAACCTCTTTTTAATTCTTTGTTTCATATTATTGCGTGTCTTCAAACAATTCAAGTCGAAATTAAAAATTACGAAAAAATATTTTGCTCGTTGCACTAAAGAAACTTTTTTTGGTTTTTAATATTAATTTATATTATACAATATATTGGTATAAAATATTTGTTTAATATTTTATACAAATCTTTCACAGACAAAAATGCGTAATAATGATATATTAAGTATATCTATATATATTAGATTCACTTACCACTAAAAGTCATAATACATATAATGTTAATTAATAAAATAGCATTACAATTAAATCATAATTGATATGCGTACAGATCAACGAGTTGACGTTAAAAACGCCATTGAACAATAAATGTACCATAAATCTAAATTCAACTTTAACTATTCGATCTGTCTTATAAAAACAAATGATAAATGATGAGAAAATTTTAATATAATTGATATGTAGTTGCAAATGTAATTACTTAGATATGGGTGCTTTTTCAGTACGATCACATAACTCATATTAATTAACCATACATTAACATGTGCGTATTATATGATTAACATGTGAATACCAAATTAATAAATATGTACATATTTGAAATAGTATATCGTACATATTAGTTTTAGCTATAATAAAGCATGTTACGCTATAATTTTAGTTTTTGCCCTAGAACTGAAAATAATAGTTTTTCACAAAACTTATTTGGTAAAGTGATTTTCTAATTTTTTGTATCAAGATATTGCCAATCTTTCCATCTTTTAGCTTTTAAATCTACTCCGTACATTCGATTAAATTATCAAAATGATTTAAAAAGTTTGATAACATTTCTAACTGAAAAAATAACTTTAAAAAGGCCAAATATTTCAATAATAGTATATTATTCAACGAACATATAATGATAGCTGTTATTCACAAAGATGAAGTTTACCGACACGAGCCGATAGGCGAATATCGTAAATCATCTGAGTGAATAACAGCCATTATATGCGAGTAGAGTACGATATTTTGTCCACGATATTTTATTTCTGGTGGTGTTGAACAAATATCAATATCCATTTATATTTTTTTTAAGTATTTTGCTTCCTGTTTATATGTATTTCCATTTAATTATAATGAAAATGACATGTTGCTATTGTCATTGACTGCTAGACTAATAGTTTAGAAAAGACTACTAGATAAAATTTCAAAAATTAAATTTAAATGAATTATTTACTAATGGTAGTACTGAATAATTAAAAAAGAGAATACTAGATAAAACTTCAATATTAAATAACAGTGATTAATGATTAATCACTGCTAGCAATGAATATTAGATATAATTATATTTAAAAAAACAAAAGTATAATGAGTACTATTATACGATAGTCGTGGACAAAATATGGTTTTGCTTAAACTAGGGAAACCTATTTGTGTATTTCAAGTTTTTGCACTTTTGTTTTTAAATTTGAACAAGTAATTTTCCGAATATACCGAACAATTAGCCCTGTGGGTAAAGCTGAGTTGTTTGGGTCGGATGGAACCTAGTTCGAAGCCTAATAGGGAAGGGAGTAAAAGGCTGTTTTCATCACATAATTGCGATCAGTTATGGCGATAAGCACAACTATAACCTCTTATTGGAGTGCAGAATCCAATGAATTAAGTAGGACGTAAAGTAGGACGTTAGAAGAATGAAACCTACCAAACAACAATTCCCTAAATAAATAGAATTACAGCGAATTTTTAAGAAATTTCAAAATAAAAAAGCTAACACGAAGTTGGTAAAAAACGAGATGTAAGTATAAAAGCCGTAAACGTCCCTTACAGAGTCTTTAAAGATATCTTTAGAGCCACTTGTTACGAACTAGTGCACACAATTTGGTAACCGGTGCAAGATGGAATTATTAAATTTCTATTTTTTAATTCTGATCAGTAGTTCTAGCGAGTACCAAATTCAAGACCGCGGCGTGGTAAACAAGTATACTAACCACCACGAATGGCAAATAGTTTGTTCTATATTTATGAATATTCAATGCGAATATAAGCCATTTCGTACGAGACGTATGTATCTAATGAGTCTATAAAGATTAAGAAAACTAGACAAAATTTGAGATATCCATATCCAAGACAAAATGTTTAATTTTGGAGTCCACAACAGCCTGGATATATTAAGCCTTATAAAATTTAGGTACTTTAAAAAAACGTAAAGTAAAATACATTTAAACCATCTATTTCAATAGTATATGTAGGAATTGTTTTTAACCTTTGTAATCTAGCTAAAACACAATAATTTAATATTACTCGTATAAGCCTTATAGAAATTTACTCGTATAAGCCTTATTAGAAATTTCAACGAATTTAACTCCTAACCAACAGAAAAAGGCAATGTTATTTCAGTCAACATAATAATTATTTTTTTATTTTTTGTATGTTTTTAATCCATGCAATCTTTACTAGGGGCGAAGTTCTCTAAACTCTTTTGCGGTTAGCCAAATAGAGGACGTTCAGTAGAATTGTTATTCAGTAGTTTCGAAACGATTTTTGGCCAACTTCCAAAATATTTGGTTTGTCATTATCCAGTTAATACTATATTATCTTAAAATACAAATTAGAAACGCTGGAGAATAACCAAATTCAAATAGCGTGGCTTTTCAATTTTATCAATGGATATGTACCTCGGAGCATCTATGTAAAGGTGGCATTATTAGATTTGTATCATTAACTGTATATTTCCTCTAAACTAATATATTTCCTGAAATCTTCCTGTAAAACAACTAATACCAGGTCAATATCAGACAACGTACGCTGCTTTTTGGTATACCACATCAAATGATATTTTCAGAACTTCATGTATTGCTTTTGGCAGTTTATGTCTCTATGTGAGCTAAATATTTCTATGTTAAATAATTTCGTCTGATTGCTTGGTTTTGATATTACTATATTTTGTTAGGTATTCTAAACACTTTCAGACCCGGTACCTACATTTTCTGTTTAAATTTTATGTTTAATTGTATGTTCTCTAATACGAATACCTTATGCCAAAATTGTACGATTGTTTTCTTCGTTTCGCGAATAACTAACATATTTTCGTCGTTATTACTGCAAATTACTACAATGTTTCTGTTTAACCAAAGTTTTATTTTATCGAACCGTATGATTAAACGCGTTAAAAACCCAAAAAACGCAAGATCAATGATTTCATAAAACTTGGTTACACACAATATCATCATTCTTGTGACATTTTAACATTTTATGTGTTTTACTATTAAAAAAATGTTAGTATAAGAACGATTTACCCCATGACAGTTTATTTCCTAAAATAGAGAGAATATTAATCAACACCCCATTATCTGACCAAGTAAAATTGTATAAGCGTATGTAATACGATTATACACACAACACAGGAAATAAATTGACACAAGAATGCAAAAATCTGCAATAAAACAAAAACAGTCAAACAAAATAAAGAGAAATAATTTGAGCTGAAGTCTTCGCTGTTTAGTTCCATCATTCAGTATTTATCGCTAATCATATCTTTGTTGTTTTTTTTTTTTTTTTGTTTTTTGATTAAATGAATTCTTAATATTTATAAACATATAAATGTACATAAAGTATATTTATTTGCTTTACCATGCATTAAACTTTATACAAATAAACCATTTTAATGTTAGTATTCGTATATGACGTGATACTAGATTCTGTATAGTGTGGGGAATTTTAATTATAATATATTTTCTTAAGTTTTGTAAAATAATGCATTTAGCGAAAATATTTCTAATATGTAATATGTGTATGTATGCAACTATGTTATTAAGAAGTAGACATCTTAAAAAATTTAGCTCGAAAAAAAATTAAGAACGATTATAATCCAACTATAAGATAAGATTCTTTATATACATGCGTGTGTAGGACTTAATATACGAAAAGCATCATAAAACTATTCATTAGTTTACGGAAAAAAAGGTTAAGGGTACGATAATATATACTGCATAACAGCATATTAAATCTATAACTTAACTACAGTAGAAACAATTACAAGGTAACATTTTAACTTTTGAGTTAAGAAACGAACTAGTTAACGGGAATACAACATAATTGAGATGTTAGATAGAAATATACAATATATACATAAATTAACTTGATATAATATTTAACAAAGTCGACCAAATTTTAATTAACCGAACCAGATTATTTGACAATTCCATAACTTTATGCTAATTAGTTAAATCAATTTTGAATGAATTTTTATTTTATTTTTTCTATTCATTTAACGTAAATTGTTTATAACCATGGCTTAAATTTATATCGAAAAATAATTGTTATATGTGCTTTGAACACTTGGAATAATTTTATTAGCTTGGCTAACATATTATATTGTAGACAAAAAAAAATAATCTTTGTCATCAAATTTATAATACGTCATAATATTATGTATATAATGTGTATAATATACTCGTATAATATGGTAATATATATATCCAAGATTTGCTGAATGATGGAATAGTGATTGAACAAGGGTATTGTTTTAAGTAGACTGTCTCGTTTACCAACAACTATGCATTTAATTACTTATTTATTTTCATATTCATCAACTAATTGAACTATGAATTTCTAACGAAATCGTGTAAAATAAAAACTTGAATAATCATTTTTTTGTTTTCATTGAAATTAAACTGTATTCAATTTAAATTGATTGAAGACGTTTATTTATGTATATATGTATGTATTTTTAAATTAAACAAAAACATTAACAATAATCTCTGTCTTATCAATAAACTGTGATCGGCTTTTTATTGAAATGACCGCTCGCGCACTACAAAACACAAAAATAATGAATGGATGGTTGTTATACTCTTTAAATAGTTTTACATTGTTTAACGCACTAAAAATAAATAATTAATAAAATGAATTGTGATGGTTAGTTAAATTATGTAGTTATATAAACAACCATGATGGTAATTTTATAAATGTTTAGATATTATTAATAAATTTGCTTAATTAATATGAATTATTGATATTTATTTTTAATTGGGCGAGTGCAATGACTTAAATAATGTAATGTTATCGTTATGTTCAATTTCTTCGTGTAATATGTGTCTTATGCATTATGGTGATAACCACATATTAATGCAATTTTTTGGCGGTTACATTTAATTCCACTTACATTTTTTATCTGATTTGACCTACATTGTTTAATGTTTACTATTTTAAATGGACAACTTAGCCCAAACATGGATTTCCAGCGTAAGTATTGTAATTTTGACACAAATAAGTCAATATCAATACCAACTATATTCAAACACTTTGAATCAGGGTCTCGAACTCCGAAAGTTTCGAGTTCGGGTTCAAAAATTAAATCTAAGTTATTTTCTTTATTTATTTAAAAAAAAAAATCCATTTAAACGTACAAATAAATTAATTTTTAAGGGATTTTCATTCAATTGAACATGTTTTGCCGTAAGAGCAGAAAACACACGCTCTGCACTGATCTATGTGTCTAGAACAGCAAGCGCAATCTGAGCAACTTCGTATAATAATGAAGTACTCAATTTATGGTTTTTTCGAACCCTAAAACATTTGTTTCCTTTGGAATTCTATGGGAAAGGTTTGATAAATGGGTAGATAATTGCGACTTTTAAATATAGCTGAATTGCGATTCAATTTTTAATTTCCTAGACATGGCATTCTCGATACATCTAGCAAACCCGCCATATTCATATTATTCAGCACATTGCTGAATCATTTTTGACATAAATAAAACAATTTCAAGTGAGTTTTGTTAAGTCCCGGAACATTTTCCGAACGATATTATTTCGGCGTCTTGTATATAATTAAAATTGCAATCGTATAGCGTACTAAAACCAACACGAATGTATTACTATAGGAAGCTTTGACCGTACACAAAACAATAACTACATACATACATTTGTTTTGTAACAAAAACTATTGTTTTTTATTTTTTTTTTTTTGAAAAAAATAATCAATCTAATTTGAACTCGAACTCGAATTTTGATTTGGTTCAGATTCACAAAATTATGATAAAATCTATGAACAGGAACAGGACTAGGTTCGGGTTTAAAGTTTAAACTATAGAAAAGACAAATCGTTGTACGATATAGAATTAGAAAAAAATTTGACATGTACGACGCTATTATAGAATTAGAAAAAAATTTGACATGTACTCGAAGATCGAAAAATGTTCTTAGATAAGATTTTAGAGATAACAAATATTCTTTTTACAATTAATTTGTTAACGAGATAAGCCTATACAAAAATAAAGTTTCAATAAAGTTTCAGTACATACCTTTAACAGTTTAGTGTAAAATCTGTTCGGACCCTTCGAAATTCTAATTTGGAGATTTTTCATTGAGTTATAATTCTACATAAACTTCAAGATGGTCGCAGTTCGACGAAGAACAAATGAATTTTAGTTGTTTGTTTTTGGGAAAACATATATAGATGGTTGAATAAAAGTATTTATATAGTATGTAGATTATTTAAAGTCATACCTATCACATTTATTGATCTATAATTCTGTACAATTCAGAATACTACTTTAACTTTTTTCTCGTAATATATGGTCTAAGTTCTAACACAGGTGTAGTTTTAGACGAAACTCGGTAGGATGTGTCTTCCATTTGCGTTACTTAAATACTTAATATCTTAGGAATTTCACCTTCTTGAAATATCCCGTCAATGGCATTCTGACAAAGAATCAATTACAATTTCTGTCTAGTTCATATTTTAATAGAGCTTTACGAAGAATTTGAATATTTAATTAAATTTTCCGAATAATTTAAACCCTTATTATCTAAATAACCAAGTAAATGTTTGTAGGATCCTCTATTACCTAGATTATTTTGATATGTTTCTCTCAGTTGTTTTAAAGTTATCCTGGAATTTCCAACTAGTTATTTTTCAAATATTTGTGGCACTTCACCTGTTCCCAAGCATTTTATTTGTTAAAGCCTTCCAGTTTAATCGTTTTTATTTTTGTGCAACTAGAAACAAAATTTAACTTTTTAAGAATAAGTTTAAAAAGAATTACAAATTAAAAAATAAACAAAATAAAATAATATTAAAATAAAACCAAAAAAGTGTTATATAAATTTGTTTTCCTTTCGGATTATGCAAGTTAATGGATTTTCACAACCGCGAGATTGTTCGTGGTGAGGCAAATATAGTTGACGGGATATTGTAAGTTGTGGATGATGTTGGAGTCGAATTGCTTTAACAATGAGTACCTCAATCAGAAATTTTTACATCCAATAAAATATTTTTCTTAAAACAATTTTATCTAACTGTAGAATGACTTGATATAATAAGCTTTCAATCACTCGTAAACAGAACTTTAATTTAATTCAGAATTTAAACTTTAATTCAGAATTTATTTCTGAATTAAATTGCAAATTTGTCACAGGTAAAACGAATATTTTTAAATTTATTGAAAGGTTTATTAATTTGACTGTGTGAGTTGCCAACATCCTGTTTTATACTGTGGCTTGAAACAGAGTCTCTTGTAGTTTTCTCTGGAATCGGCATTTAAAAAGATGTCTCGTTTGGCGGCATATTTGAATAACTGGATGTGATCTATTGCTCAAATAGCAAAAATCATTTTGAAAATTAACAATTGAGCCAAAGCAATGACATTCCCAGACGTTTCTCCAGTATATTCGTTCCAGATAGCACAAAAACTCTGTTTCGTGAACTAACTTCGTGTAGATATACATATTCAGCTAAGACAAATAATATACCTGGCTAACATCTTTTTTCAAGTTAAAATATCATGTTAAAATATCAGATTCGTCAATTTTAATTCATACACTTCCACAAAACCATTTTCATTGCTCAGAAATTTCAATTAATTAATATTGTTATTGCAAATTTTGTATCATAAAAAGGTATCTGCATCATTTTTATTTCAATAATGCAAAATTACTTGTATGTGGTAGTTGATACTATATTGAAACATAACCAAATAAAAAGAATGATAAAAAGAGCAATTTTGTTGTATCTTACAGCATATATATTGCTGTAAATTTATATATTTTACGTGATCAATATAGATATTTGGCTCTTCTATTTCTAAAACGAGAGTAAATAGAGATTACTAACTAATTGCATTGTAAAGAGCGTACTCATATTAGTGGATATCACAATAGTATGATTCTGAGGTCGCGAGATGTGATTTTATTTCTACAAAATGTTTGATACACGATACTCATACACCTCAGTAGTTTTAGAAATATCAATATATTACATAAATTAATTTAAATAGAAAAACTATTTAAAAGATAACTATTCATTATTGTTTGGCAAATTGTTTGCATTGTTGTTTCAGGTGAAATATTAATTTGTTAGAAAACATTCTTAGAAGTAGTACTCATTGCATCTCTTACAAGACCTTTTATACCAATTGTGTGTGCACGTTATAGGTCTTCAATCCAACAAACGCTTGCTTACGTACAAACATTCGTTTATGACCATCGCACGCACGTTGTATAAACAAATTAGATAATTACCTAAAATAAAATATATCAACATGGTATTGATAAATTTCGTGAGTTTCAAAACCTATGATTTTAGAAGTCATAACTCAAATTATATTCAAGATCTTAAACAATCATTAACCTAAACCCATTAAAAAGAAAATATGTACATCATTTCGTATGTCGTACATCACTATTGGTACTAACTGTGCAAAAAAAAAATTAGTTTCTCTAAAAATCGTCTTTCATTCATGAAATATTTTGTTTGAGTTTATAATAGACATCAAACTAAAATTTTTCATTTTTTTATTTTTAGAATCTTTCGTTTGATTATATGAATATTCTATGTTTTTTTAGAGACAGACATAAATTATGATTTTCATAAAAATATAGATATTACCATAAGTTATATAGCTTTAATCAGCAAAATGATATGAACACATATCAAAAGAAGAAAATGGTTTGCCGTCAGAATTTATATATACTAGCTATATATATAAATATAATCCTGTATTGTCACCGGTCTTATATTGATGGTTAAGGTGTTGGCTTAAACACACCGCGGTCTGAGTTTGATCTCTACCGATATATATATATATATATATATATATATATATATATATATATATATATATATATATATATATATATATATATATATATATATATATATATATATATAGTCTTATCACATAGCAGTTTCTTGAATATTTCTGCATACCTAAAACTATTCGAAAACTATTAGTAACAAACCATTCTGCAACTGTCGAAACAGTACTATTATATGACCTAAGGTCAAACATTTATAAACAATAATGTATATTTAAATTGAAAATGCAAATGTTACGAGATAATATATTATGCATTGATAAAAAGATTATGACTTTTTATTATTTTTAAAAGAATTGCATAAGAATAGCGATAAGAATTTCAAACTCGAATTATACTAAAGTAAATCAATCAAAATTTCAATCAACAAACTTCAATTTTATATTTTAAGTGGAACACCAAGTTTACAAATGGCTGCGAATGGAACCACAGCAAACACAATAAAGTTAATATGTACTTTTTTTCAAAGAATTCCATTTTGGCGTTGTCTGACTGCTCGGTTCCTTTGAATTTTTTAAAACGCTATGAAGTTTTAAAATATTGTCAAATTTTATTTTTTGTTGTATAAAGTATATTATTATTTAAAAAAAAATATAAAATCATGGTATATTTATTTCAATAAATTTTGAAATTTAAAAAACATTCAAGAAAATAATTGGCCGAACAAGCTTTGTTCTCCAATAATTACATTTTTTCTTATGGCAATAAAACAATAATTAATAATATAATAATTTTAAACGATTTATGCTTCTTTTGATACAAGTACTAAAATTAAATAGTTTGCGACACACTTTGTTATATTTCAATTGCCATGTTTTATCGGTAAATTAATATTTGTATAACATTCTTGATTGAAATTGTGCATTTTAATGACTCTCATTTCACTTAAAAATAAAAAACATTTGGTTTTAACATTGTTACCGATGTATAACATAAATTACTAGTAGTCCGTTAACAACCGAGCAATAGTTGCATAATACAAAACATAATACAAAAACATAATTAATTTATTACTTAAGATATATATAAATTAAATCAAAACTTCACAATATACAATGTTATCGGTAACTGTTTAGTTCGATGTCGTCTTACCTTACTTGGATCCACACTGAATTTGAATTTTCGAGTATCGTCCCTGGTTTACTCTTGAACATGCTGTGTAGCTGACCATGGTTAAATTAAACACGGTCATGCTTGAAAAGTTCTAGCAAGGCCGTCCTTTGATCCTTTTTCTACTAATAAACAGCTAATGGAAAATCTCTGCCACGGACGACGACCAGGCGGCAGATGATATATCGTGCCTTATTATATCCTATTATATTATTGAGCCCTCATTTTCAATTAAAAGAACAATAAGGATTTTAAAATTCCATTTAGGTTTCAGATAAATGAGTGATTGCACTTTTCACATATCCAACATAAAATTATAATGGGTTGAAATTTTTTTTCAGTTTCAAAATATCATTTTTTTTTTTTTTTGTTTTTTCAAAATACAAAAAGTTGTACACAAAAGAAAACTTTATGACGAAATAAAATTTTTACCATTTCCCATTTTTCCCATTTACTTTTAAGAAATTGTAAGTGATAAACGATTATTTTAGCTAAGACATTTAACACTTACTTGCGAAGTGTTAATGGAACTTAAGAAACTGTAAATCACCTACATTCTCTTTTACATTTATATTTAAAAATTATTTGAGTGTATAAAGAATTTGATCGATATATCGCTGTTTTTGTATTACTATCATAAGTGTTGCTAATAATTCCCAAAATGATTATTCTAAGTTAGTTTAACTTTGATATATTATGCATAAACCTAATTTTTAAAACCAATAGTACTAAAAAACTAATTTAGAACACATCTAACTAATACAACATAATATACACAATTGTTACTTACAATTTAATTACAGGAAAGTATTTTTATAAATTAAAAACAGCCATTTTTTTATCATGCATTCCCTCCTCGTCGTTTGTCGGTTAGCAATATATGAATGCGTTTGAATAGATCTTTTTTAAATACATACACACACACATACACATACAATTTTGAGTAAATTATTAAAAATTTAAATGATCTCGCTACTTGGAACTTATGCCTAATTTATTTTATTTTAATTAAAAGTTCATTTTTTTTATATTATATTTGAAGGGATTTACACATTTATGTACTCATATTATCAGACATACTTTTTTTATATTTTATTATTCTTATGTTTACGTCTTGATGTTTTAAATATATATACATTTTTGTATAATAATAAAATTATGTCAATGTCTATTTAAAAAAAAATGTATTATAGAAAAACAACATTGAAGCACACAAGTCAAAATGCATAATTTATAAATAGCAGTGTTACAAAAATAAATTCGGAAAACTCACCAAAATATATTTTGAATATGAATTGATTGATAGAATTGTGTTGTTGATGTGTGGCTGGCACTTCGCGAAATTTGGTATGACACCCGGTGGATATTAATTTAACTGACAAATTATTGGTTATGTGATTAGTAAATGTGTTATGTCGATATCAACGAAAAATAGCTATTGGCAAATATGTACGACTCTTCCGCTAATAGTTGCACTGTATTTGAAATTAGATTAAATTTAATTGAAGTCTTAAAAAAATAAGTTTGCAATTTGGTGTGACATCTAGCTGTCTTAGGTGCTGATGATGGTGATTAGCGTATTTATTAATATGTTGTGATAATTTTGAAGGTCGCGTAATATTTGTATCAATTTTTTGTTGCATTTAAGGTTAATACTAAGAAGTGCATATGATAATCAAAAAGAACTTAGAAAGGCCATCAGCAAATGTATTTGGAATGATAACTTTTGTTTTATATTATCGTCTGTTCTCGCGTGTCTAAAAAAATGATTTCATAAAATGTACGTACGTATAAACATACATCGCACGTATACACATATAATATAGTATGTTTATACACTACACATCCTACTGAAATTATAAAATTCAAAAATCAGTCATCAAACATAAATCAAACCGTTCGGTCGGTGGTGTTGTATAGTACAAATACAAAAACTAATAAGTAAAACGAAATTATTTCTTTGTAATTTGCCAATACACCGGTTTTTTTATTTTTAAAATATGTTTTTTTGTTAATTTTATTCCGCAACATTGTGCGGTGTTGTGAATTTTTCTATAAGAATACACGATCGTTTCGAAAAAAAAATCTTAAAAACATAAGAAAAACTTAAAAATTGAGAGAAAACAGGAGAATATATTGTCTAAAAATCAAAGTTAATCAAGACAGAAAAAAACATAATAAAATTCATTCATATAAAATTCATTCGTCTTTGTAACTTCATTCTTATAACAAGTACAACACATTCTGCTCGATAGTACTGAATATTTGTAACGTTTTTTTTTTTTTGTTATTTAAATATTTTGTGTGATTAGTTTTACGCCACTTGAGAGTGAATCTTTTTTTTATTGGTGTAAATTATTTATTTTTTATAAAAAACAAATCCGTTTAAAATAAAATTAAATAAACTTTTTTTTTGTTGGTGGTGTTACTGGGAAAAAATGTTTGTGAATTTAACTCGAAATTGGATTACATTTCACAAAGTGTATAATATTATGAATTCTAGTGTTCGTTTAAATATGATATAGCTTCTAACTAATTGTACAACATATGGCCAAACAGAGGTTAATGGTTAAACTAAACAGAAAATATATAATTATATTTAGATCACTCATCTTTTGAAAAAATCTATGAAAAATTTAATTTTTAAATTGAAAAAAAAAAAAAAATAAATTAAATGTGATAAGGCATAGAAATTCGCTGTTCTAAAATATTACTAAATTTCCCTAAAATTTTAAAATTATGATTACGAATAAATATTATATAATTATCTTAACAATACATAAATCTAAGCTACTTAAAAGTCCTTTTTTCAAAAGCGGAACTTAAGCATCTCGAACTTATAAATGGTTTTGTCTCTTTATTTCCGATAAGTTTAACTTAATTGTTGTGTTATCCAAAAGACGTTTTTTAATAATAATTTAAAATTATATTTCATTCAGTTTTGACGCAATCCATTGTAAAACAATTAAATTATTTTAATTAATATTAATAGCTAATCAACTTGTTACAAATTATAACAATGCGAAAAATTTTGTCAACAAATCGACATAACATACAAACAACAAAAAAAAAATCAAATCTATTATTTATAATTAATTTTATTCGTACACGCCACACGCGAAACAAACTAAAAACATAAAATGGAAAAAAAAACCTTAAGACATCAAAAATACCACAAGACAATATAATAGTATGCATATTTATTAATTCGACAAAGAAAAGGCAGCATAATAAAACATAATAATTTTTGCTTTTTCAATTCGCGACAACATACTCGTACATAAAAAAAGGGTCGAAGGGAAATATATAAAATATATTCGTTTTTCTACTTCTTTTTGTTGGTGAATATCTTTATCTTTTTGGAAAAACTTTAAAGAAATTTCAATATCATATAGAACTAGAATTATGTGTTTTGTATACATATGCAGTAATATCACAATGGGTGACCTAAGTTGGTAAAAACAGGACAAAAAGATATCTTTCTAAATCAAAATATGCTTCAAAAAGGTTAAGCTATGTTTTAAAGACTTTTTTTTTAATCTAATACAATTGTTAAAAGTTCGATTTAATTGGAAATTGATAGAACAAAATAGTCACTTTTGTTTTTAATATTGCACATATTTTATAAAATAAACGTGTACGTACCTTTTTATCGCTTTTTTGATAAACCATTAAAATAATTTAATTTAAATGTTGTTTTTTTTTATTCAAACTAATACATTTTTATAAAAAGTGAAAAATTCAATTTAAACTGAATGAAGATTTTAAGATGAAAAATGATTTTATTTAATATGTATGTACTTAAAATATGTTCATTCATTATGTAAGCGACAAGAGGATATAACTGCAGGAGGGTTTGCTCTTAAAAATATGATAAATTATAACGCAAACAACGAAAAAAACATAATCATTATCGTAAGGGTAATTTACTTCTTGTTATTTTTTTGTGAAAACTTCATCCTCAATTTTATCGGTCGATTTAATCAAAATCCATTAGATCTTGATTTTGTTTTTATTATTAAAACATACATTTAACATTCCCCTTCGACATTATTTATTTTCGTATATATTTAAATTTTATTTAACTTCTTCACCACAAAATCAATCAAATTAGTTTCGTTACTTCGTCCAATAATGCGGCCATATGTTAATACAGATAAATTTAAGCAAAAATTTGTTTAATTTTAAATATATCTTTAAATAAACATCCGATTATATTTGTTACTATCAACTCTTGTCTATGCTAACGCCTTTGAACTCATCCGTTTATTAGTTGTGATTGATTAATTATAAATATAATTAATTAATTTATACATTATTTACATGGTAGTACATAAATAGATTATCTATGTTACACTTTTTTCCAATAGCAACATCAACCAAAGATTTGATTTATTTAATTATCAATATTTTCGCGATTTATTTGTTGTTAAACAAAGTTACTGAAACATTTAAATTTTATTTTAGTTAAATGTGGATTATTATATAAAAAAATATGAAATATAAACTAAGTAATATTTTAATAAATTTGATTATAATCATAAATATAATTAAAATTACAAATGGACAGTATCCAGATAGGCGCAAATACAATGGTAAGCTTATTTAAAATTACACGATAAAACATTTGAGGTTATCAAAGTTGTATTAATTTATTTTTAATTAGTATTAAATATTTGTTTTGTATTTTATTGTATAATCAAATCAGATCAATGTTAAAATTGTTGTAAGGTCTTTATTCTTGTTGATAAGCGGCATTCGATTTAATTTATTTATAAATAACAAGTATCATTTGTGATCAATAATTTTCTCTATTATTACCAAATCTATATTAATTAAAGTTCGGTTTAAAGTACGCTCGACATTTTTCACTAATCCATGGCTTAAAAATTAATTATTATTATATCAATAATAATTAATCAAAATTATTATATCAATAATAATTAAGTTGTGAGCCATAAATTAGTGGATTAGATCGATCGTATAAAATATATAGTCACCGGTCGTTTAGTGATGGTTACAGTGTTTGCTTAAAACATTCTGTTCGATCCCGCAGCTGACCACAACGTTATGACCAAATCGTGTGTAAAATCACAAAGATCGCCAAATAAAAAAATGATCTGAAACATCTCAGTAAAGGATCAAATATGTAATGGCTATTTATATTTAAATCACTTTTTGAATTATAAAGTCTAGTTCAAATTGTATAAAAATGAGAAAAATAACTTGCTAATTTTTACAATTCTCTTTTAAAATAATTAATATTCTACTAAATTTTGAAATAAAGTCTTCTCAAAAAATCATTTAAAAGTATTATGTCTATCAGTGTAACGAATAACTTACTTAATTTCCCAACGTCTTAAAATAAGAGGACTTTTGAAAAAATAATAATATTGAATGGCTTAAGTATATTAGAGAGTTGAAGACAATTTTTCTAATATATAGTTATATATATATATATATATATATATATATATATATATATATATATATATATATATATATATATATATATATACATATTAATATTTAATTGTCATATTATAATGATACATTAAGCTCATTTTATTATTCGCCCCCGGATCTAGCTATCGAGAGCCGTCATAAAAAAACCGGCTCCATATAAAAGCCAAATTTTTTTTTATCAACTTTTCACTGAGTAATTCAATTAAAAATTATAGTTTAATGTTAAATAAATTAAGTTTACCAATAAATAGCGCGTTTTTTAAATTTAGTTGTAGAAAATTAATTGTTTTGCGTATAGCATTTATTGCGCGCTGATGAAAAAACATGGCTATTATTTCTGTTTCACTTTAGCAATTTTTCTCTGTTGTATCTTGGAATATAAATGTATTTTCAAAATTTCGGTTAATGTCGCCATTTTGATCAATCGATTTAAACTGCACAAGAGTATAGGTAACGTTAAATCATAAAGAAGTTTCCTTCAAGTTTTTATTTTGTAAATATTTCTACTATTTATTTAAGTCCTATGGTATGATAATTTTGCGCTAATCTCAAAACCGTATAATAAGTATAATATCTATAATTATAACACATTTTTTTTAAGTGTTCTAGTGCTTATTGTTAATTGTCTATATATTTCAAATCACGACAGCAGTTCAATACCAAACATAATTATATCTATATCCTAAAGTGTTATTTAATCATCAATAATTATTGTAGGTATATCATTAATTGAAAGTATAGATAGATGTCAGGCAATTCATTTTTCTTGTACGACTTATCCGAAACAAGCAATACTTAGGGATTTAATGATACAGTGTTTGACTCCGCGTACTCAAATTGTCTTAAGCATTATTATTTATTATATGTACACAAATATTTTAATTAAATTTAAACGAATATGTAATGATGTGATTTGATCATGACGCTTAATAATATTATATTGTAATTATGATTAAAATAGTTATTACGAATGAAGTATGTTTTTTTTTAGTACTTTGAGTTTATTAAGATGACATAATCTTTCATATATAATTCTAAAAATATTTTTTTTTTGTTTTGTTGTTTTCTTAATGATCGAGGACAATCTTTTTAAATTAATATTATGATCTTTATAAATTATTAAATTGTATTATTTTATAAAAAAATAAAATATGCTCGTATATTATATAATATGCGGATCATATTTTTGCATGTTGTGGTTCCTGTGTGCAGAGAAGCGGCAGGCGAATTAAATTCATAAATATATTGCGTTCAATATAATTTATTACATTAATATAGGTCAATTTGAATAATGTGTCACATGAATGTTAGATATATTCTTAAGTTTTAATTTAATTACTAAATGTTAAATTTTTTTGAATTATTTTGAAGAAGAGCATTAGAAATATTTTCTTACAAATTATAAACTAAAAAAATTCAATTAAAAGTTGATAAAACTTACAATGTTCTCGACAGTTGTTAAGATTGGTCATGCTTTTTATTCATTTGTCATAATGCTATAATTTCATACTTAGCTTAAACTAATAAAATTTTCTTAACTTAAGTAACAGAATTGAATTATGTATGATCCTTTAATTGAAAACATATATTTGTATTTAAAACTCCCCCAACACCAAAACTATGTCATCGTATAACACAGTTATTTAACATTTACTATGGATACGCCTCGTATACCTTTCCATCTATTGGTCTATAATAGTTTATACCACAGTTCTATATTTGTTAATGCGTGCTTTCTAATTAAAAAAATAACAAAAATATCAAATCATGCAAATAACGCTATATAATTTTTTCATATTTAAACGATTTAAACTCTTCTTCATTAACATAAATTTAAGGTATTTTATATTTTTGTTTTAAAAACAGTAGTAGTTATATTATATTATAAAATATAAAAAACATGTCACCCTAATACCGTTTTTTTAAATATAAATTTATAGTAAAAATCAATTCAAATTGCATGATTTAAAAATTCTTTATCATGTCTGTGATTCAAAAAAAATGTATATTGAAATTAAATAACTTTCAACAAAATAAACGAATAACAGTTAATTAGTAAATACAGTATATTATGTAGTTTGACAACAGAATTTTATTAAATATTTTTCGTAATAATAACAGTTCTCTTAACAATTTAAATAGCCAGCGAACTTCAAAGACTTATCTTTTCTTCCATTTGATTCCAAACAGGACAAAGAAAAAACTTTAAATCCAGTATTTTTATGGGCCTTTATAATCTGTCAAAGATGATAAAATATTTCTGAACTATAGTCACCATACACTAAAAACTTTAAAAAAAAATAAACTGATTTCAGTTTAAGACTAATTTCTGTAATTCTTTCAAGTATTATTGTTTATATTTTATCTGATAGCTCTTGATACCTTTGTAATCAACATAGAGTGAATGGTTGTTTCTTTAGATTGGCAGCTGTTATATAATAAACGTGGTGGACATAACTACAAAACATAACTTTTAAAAAGATCAACTTTATTTAAAAATAATCACACCCGAATATTATTATTAATACGGAATTCACACCGTAGAAAGTATAATAATAATAGTATATTATATACCAAGGTTGAGAATTAAGCTATTATAGCCCGAGCGAGTTTATAACCCGAGATGCGGAGCGTCGAGAATTATAGTAAGCGAGGGCTATAATATTTAGCACTTCTGAAGCGTGGTGTATATACTATTTTTTTCACTACTAGAAGTACTACACACCAATCATTAATGTTTTTTGTTGATGCTCTACTTGCTCTTTACTAATAGTAACGATATCAAAGTAGCCCGAATTTTAACAGAATTGTAGTACGCGTAAATTTAAAATGACACTGCATTTTGTTTGGTATTGGAATTGTTAATTTTGTTGAGTCAAATCGGTATTAAATTTAAAAAAATGGAGATTGATTATTTAATCGGCACGCCACCTGAAACATGTGAGATGGTTGAAAATATAACAGCCTCAAAAAGATATTTATATAAAATCATATGACAAACTTAAAATTTAGTGTAATAATAAGAGTGTTAATAAAATTTCCGAAAATAATTTTGATATTTTGTAAATTGTATTTAGATTTTTTTAATCAATATCTACTATAATTTACCAATATGAAAAATAATCTCCCTATCCTATTTAATCGCATTACATCGAATGTTCATTTGTAACTATGGGTCAATAATACAATATTATTAACCACTAGCCGAGAAACAAAATTTCTCAGTCTACTATTAGCAAATATTATATTTAGTTTTTACACTATAAAACATAAGCTGGTTATACTTATGCAAACACAATTGGTCAAATTTACCAAATATACGCTGTCTTCTACGGCGCCTCAACAGATATCATATAGTGTGAAACGAACGACATTTTATAGTATAATATTATTGTACTATTTTACTAGTATAGAATCTACGGTGTGTAAGCGGGATTAGTAAGAATCACTTATCATAAAAATACGAGTAGTCTTTACCAAAGCTCTAAATAAAATAGTCTATAAAGATATTAAAATGCAGGATCTTCCATATAATGTAACATTCGTACATGCAAACAGTGTCATTATGTTACAATAGCTAAATGGTACTTTTTAACAAATTCCTAATCTCGTAGTTAAATAGAACTCAGTAAGTGTATTCTTCTTTGCGTTCGGGCCACATATAATGCGTACGATTCTTCTCTTGAATTTGACGCGCTTTTATATCCCTTCCCACACAATTATCATTAATGTGACACTCCTTCAAACGTGTGGTCGTTACTACCTAAATCCTTTGCCTTTTGGTCGTTTAAACCCGTGAACATATATTTTGTTTCGAACTGATTAATTTTTAGTGCAACGGAAAAAGGGGTGGGGCGTTTATGTAAGAGATGAATTTTTCCTTAAAAATTAAATTCTAACATGAGATTAAGAGTACGTGGCAGAACCTCTCCTTCTTTTAAACTACTTAGTGCTAATTGCAAGAATTCCTGATAGCTTCCTATTAACCCTGATACAGCATTGTGACTGTTATTTTACTATTGTTATTTTTTTGTTACAAACCCACATATTCCTCAGGTATTCTTACACATCGCAAAGCAAACCATAAACTGTTCCGATGTATTGAGTCATAGACTTGCTGAAAATCCAAGAACACCTAACTTCATGAATCCATGAGATGTTTCGTAATTTTTAGAAAGAATCATCTTATAAGCAAAAAGACTAATCAGTTACTGACCGAGGAATTCAGGAGGAATCTTCTATGGTAGTCAACTACAGTTTCCCCCGCCAATATTAAATGAATTAGTAATTTGTATATTTGAACTGATCTTGATTGATATATTTGAAACGTATTTGAACTGATCACCTTTTTTAAAGAAAGGGTATAAATCAGCCAGTTTTTATTCATCAGGCGATACTTCGCTTTGCCAAACTTTAATAATTTCATAATCAAATAATTTAAAAAGATATTACCACATCCCTTCCGAATATCAAGAAGTTAAGGCAAACAATCCCAGCAGAACTTTTTTTTAGTAGCTCTGAATAGCCAGTGTGAGTTCCTCGGATGATGCGCCCTCTAAGCAAATCTTCACAGAAGTTAGTAAGTCAGAGCAACGCTCCTTTCAAAGGACGAGTGCCGCATCGCATCTATTCAATTTTTGATTTAATATTTACCATAATTATAGAGTCACTTGGGTGGCACTAACATCAGTGGCGCGTGAATACAAATTATAGGCAGGCTGTTTAGTCACTTGCATAAAAGTAGCTTTCACTTATCATTATCGACCCTTTTGAAAAACATCTTTTTTCATCTGGAGCCCAAAAACCGATCCAAGACCAAAATTGCAGAAGTTATCTCCACAGTGAAGCAATGTATAGCCTTGTGATAAATCATCTCCACTTTTTGAAAATGGATTTGAAGAACAACGAGTTCCAAATGATACCCTTTCATAGCTGATACAGTACAAACAAACGCTACTGTTTTTTTATTTAGTTAAACTTTGGCGGTATCCATATTGATTTTGTTGATATTTTTAAAAATCTAATCAATTCAGTCGGATGGTTAATACACTGCGACTTGGAGGTGCTATTGTGGACACGTCATTGAACACTATACAGCTTCCACAAAGCGGTTCTACTTCTTACCGAGACCAAAATTTTGAACTCCGGTTTGGATTCTTCGGCCATCTGTAGTAAGGGTTATTTCTTAATCCATCGGATTATTCACCATAGAGAGCTGGCCATGTATATCCGCAACGATATACCTTTTTCCATTCCCAGTTGTGTAAGTCAAAGTACGAATAATGATTTCATCTTCATTTGGGTTGAAATCCATGTCTCGCAATACCCCCCTTCCTTTGTGGTCTTTGACCTTTTGGTCCTTTGCTCGCAAAGTAGAGGAAAACTTCTTGAATAGTAGGAAATCATCAATACCACCTCTGAAACATGGGGACTATATTTTTTCTACTGCCCAAGAAAAAGTTAATTTTTTCTCCCGATAATTTGCTGCAAACTCCAATTTAGCTTATTCTAACGTAACACTCCCGAGTATTTCTCTAGCCAGCTCGTTGATGCATTAGACAATGCATTATGCCGCATTAGATTCAGATCTAGAGTTCTCGTTAAAGTCATTATAGACATTAACACAAACAAGTCAGCTGGTCCGGATAGTATTCCCCCAATTGTTCTCAATGATTGTTGTAAATCCTTAATTTATTGTTGTAAATCCTCTAACTTCGTTAGAGATGAAGTTTTTTTTATCTATTTTAAAAACCTATTGTGTTAATAATAATTAGAATGTCACATTAGCAGGTTTTCTTGCAGTTGCCTTCAGTCAATATGCGAAAATATTATAAATTAGCTAACTTCTAATAACTTCACTATCGCACGTTTTATACTATAGAACACAATATGTAGTGTAGTGAAGATCTATATTTTGGTCTTCGCAGTAGTTTTACTTCAATTCTAGTTTTCAAAACATTTATTTAAACTCTTTTCATTTTAGTTATTTTTGTCAAAATTAAAAGACTTACTATAGTAAATAAATTAGCTGTCAAAAACAGTCTTGAGTATTAGCACAGAGTATGATACTCTGTGGTATTAGTCTGTATAAAAGTTAAACATTTTTAATTTGTTTAGGTGTCTTAATGTTGGCTAAATAATAGAATGTCACGTATTTAGTATACGGGTTTCTTTAAGTTGTTACCAAAGCTAAATGAGATATGTTTGGTGCCGCGGTTAAATCTGTGGCAATTTTGAACGGAAGGAATCCGGTTTGAATCTAAATTGATAAGGGATGTAAAAGTGATTTTTCATCCCATGAATGTGATTGGTTATGACGATGAACAGAACTATGGCCTCCTGTTGGATAGCTGAATCCTTGTTTCGAGCCCTCGTCTATAACAGTACATTATGGCTGCATTAACGCAATGTGAAGATAGATAATGAAAACAAACCTAGATAGATGCGAGAAAATAGCTACACAAGCCTCAGTACTTGGAAGAGCTTAAAGTAGAGATAAGTCAATATTTTGACTGAATACTTAATTGAATACGAATCGATATACGAAATATATTATCAGAAACCAAATAATATAAATGGACGTCGCAACCGATATATAAAAAAAGGTCCAAAATTTATTTCTGGGTTCCAAACTTTTTATCGGGTTTCAACCGTCGTTGCGGGTCAAAACCATCTATATTGCAAGCCACATTGTTTACATACTCATGCTATACATGAAATAGTATATATCATTGTATATATATATATATATATATATATATATATATATATATATATATATATATATATATATATATATATATATAATATATATATATATATATATTTATATATATATATATATATATATATATATATATATATATATATATATATATATATATATATATATATATATATAATATAAACATTAAAGAAAATATGAAAATATCTTCCCCTTATTATCATAGCATCGCATTAATAGATCCAACCGTAAAAAATTGATTATTGTATAATTCCTAGAAAAAAAGCGTTACGGATTAATATTAACACAAAAACTTTTAAAATAATATGTAACAAATCATGTTAAAAGAATAAATCAATCAAAAAATAGTATAGAATAAATGCTTTTTAATAAATTAAAATGTTTACAAAAGAACATTTTAGGTTGTATCAACCATTTCAACCACAATTCAGTACAAGAAATTGATTTTATTTCTTTTAAACATAGGTACATATAATATAAAAATAAATATATATTTATTTATATATATATATATATATATATATATATATATATATATATATATATATATATATATATATATATATATATATATATATATATATATATGGCTAGCTTGAAGGTCACAAATTTGAATTTAACAAATATTTAACATAATCGCAATTTTCATATGACACATGCATAAGTGCCTTATATAAGATTCGTTTTTGCGCTATTCATGGCGTCTTAATATACATATAAGAAAAATGAAATTTAATCCTTTTTTGCATAATGAGTTTAACATTATTTTCAGTTTGATGACATCAAGCGAGGAATATAACACCTAAAGTCTGCCTTTGATTATAAACGAACACTAAGCAAAAATTTTATATAAATTAACGTATTAAAGTCTTAACTAATAATTTGAAATAATTATTATCATATTATTGTAGACAGAATTTGTTACAAAAAGACTTAACAGATTTGGCATTTGTACATATTTATATAATAAATTGCGATGGTTGTATGTAAAATAAAACATAAGCCTCAAATTATTCGTTGCAAAGAATAATTTTGGTAGACGACATATTCAACCATACATATTTAAAATCAAACACATGTACAGATTAAACCGTGCTAATTTGTTTTAATCGTAAAATTACATTTAGTCGTAATTAAATAAGATAAGTTTCGTTTTAATGAAAGAGGTGTGCATGCAGCATATATCGTTGATATTCTATAACTGAGAATATTGTAACCCTCTCGTTACATATAGATATGTTCATTAAATCAATTAAATAATCATTTATTCTTAGATTCTTTTAATTATGATCTAATCGACCTTTTGTAATTAATCTTTCTTTTTGATAAAAATATAACCAAATGCTTAAATATGTACTGAGTCAACATATGAAATAATTTTTTCATGTAGGAGTAAATAGTCAGTATTCATAAAGTTCCATAATATGTCATTAATTTATTTTGTGCTAGAATACTACCTCATTAACTAGACTACTAGTGCATACTTCTTATGATGTCATTTGATCATTGTAAGCGTAAACTATAAGCAGATCAAGAATTAAATCAAACCAAGACATGATTTTAACATATTTATTTAATTTTATCAAGGAAAAGGAATTAGACTAATGCACAGACTCTAAAAAAACTAAAAAAAAAAAACAAATAAAATAAATTTTATTTTATCGCACTCCAGTCCGACAAATTTAGAGCGATTGGCAATTTTTTGCGTTCTATTTCGGATTTGAACACTCGTACATTTATCTTCCTAAACATTTTCGGAAAAATGCTCTTCGATTCGGTCCGTCGTTATGTCCTTTGTTAATGCGGTTACAAAGAACGATAGTATAATACGTAAACATTTTTTTAATTTCGTGGTTTATAGCTTTTTATTAGTACAACTTAAAATTCTTTGGAGAATGGAGTAAGTAACAGTGAGCCTCTCGCACCTTGTACTTAACTTAAATTTTATTTTGGTTTTGAAATATCCGTTACTCGTATAACATTTTAATAAACTCCTCTTTTGGAGATGTGAAAATATCATTAGCGACAGGAGTAATTAAAAAAATTATAAAGAAAAATGTAACGGAACTGACGACAAAATGAAACGGAAATGATGATATAAAATATGGGAATTACGAAAAGCATATTCGAACAAATTTTTTTGGGGCGCTACTTTCTTAAATTGCACCAAGTGAAAAATAGTCTAGCGCCGGCCCTTTCAAACATAAATATAAATGTTATGTACATTGTTATGTACAATGTCGACTTTTCTAAGCCCGCAGCGTACGCAGCTACTTATTAGTTTTATGAAAAGCAAATTGAATTTGGAATTAAATACTCGGTAAATCGTGACCACTTCATTTGTATCTTTTGTATCTATTAAACACTTATGTATTCTCCTAAAAAGGCAAAGTTATACTTTATTTTGTAACGAAAACACTAAATAATAATAAATACTAAAAAAAATTGAAATACTATTTTGTTGAAATTAAAGGTTAAAGGTATAATGATGTTTTCCATTAATTTTGCGAGTTAAGCATGAACTCACTGTCGTTTTTTCTACCACACCTCTTCTGCCGATCATATTTAAAGGTGCTTAAGATATTTAAAAAATGAAAGCACTGCATTGGATTGTAAATTCTGATTGTCTTTTCTGGTTAAAACTGAATACGATAAGCCTTGTATAAAGACACAATATTGATTGAATATGACCTATATATGTATTGTTACTAATAAATAGTTAACATGTTTCAACGTTGGAAATATGTATAACAACAATTAAAAGAGATATTATGTCGTCATAAGTAAAATATTCAAACACGTAATATTTTAAAATAATTAATATTTAAAGATATCTTGATTTGAAATTAAGAAGTAAATTCTGTATTGTTGTTTTTAATATTTTCACTCATAGAATTTAAATTTTTGGCTTAATCTGAAAACCAAATACAGGTGAATTAAGAAACAAAAAAAAATTAAAATAAAAAACTACTTTCTGACCCCAAATGACTCGATCAAAAAAAAAACTTTTCATTCTTATAAACAAATTTATCTAATTTATCTTTCGAATTTTATTAGAACATTTTTATTTTTTATTCATTTTCAAACTTTTTTCTGATTGCAAGTATCATTTATTTAATTTGGTTTTAAATCAATTTTTATTTGAACATATAATATAGACATGCAATTAGAAAAGTTATTTAAATTCATTCGGTCTGAATGTTTATATATATATATATATATATATATATATATATATATATATATATATATATATATATATATATATATATATATATATATATATACCGGGTAATTTTTTAAGCTGAAACTTTTAAATATCTCGGAAAGGAAGCACGATACGAACAAAATGTCCAAGATCAAAATTTAATCATTCCGCGGGAGAAATGCATTATTGCTAAAGTTAGTACCCCTCCCCTCATTGTAAGTGGGGGGCGGGGGGGGGGAGTTTAACTTTAAATAAAATAGGAACCCCTATTTTTTATTACAGATTAGAATTTTTCGGCTAAAAATAAGTGCGTAGATTAGTTAGCGTAAATCGGCTAACCGGAAGTGGCTGCTTGCTTCCATAGGGAGTTTTTCAAATTTTGTAATTATTACAAAAAGTACCGCACTCATGAGAAAACTGTTAAGTTCAAAAATGTTCTATTAAAAATATAAACAAAAAATAAAATAAAAATACATAAAAAAATTTTTATAAAAATAAAAATTCTGTCACTTCCGGTTAGCGATTTCCGCCAAAGCTAAATAATTAAATAATTTACGTACTTATTTTTGCCGGACGATCCGAATCTGCAATAAAAAATAGGGACCCCTACTATTTTAATTTCAAAGTTACCCCCCGACCCACCTACATGGATTTTTCGAGATATTTGAAAGTTTCAGCTTAAAAAATCACCCGGTATATATTTATATATATATGTATATATATATATATATATATATATATATATATATATATATATATATATATATATATATATATATATATATATGTATATATATATGCATATATATATATATATATATATATATATATATATATATATATATATATATATATATATATATATATATATATATATATATATATATATATATATATATATAATGGAAATAAATCAACCACATAATTCACGATTTACGAACCGCTCTTATTTTGATGTAATCAATATAAATTATAAACAAACAGAACAATAAAGTTTGTTATACATATTACAATTAACAATAGATATGTGCATGCAAGTCAATTGGTGATATTAAATTAGAAATAGATGCAACAAATAAACAGTCATCTCAATAATTCATTACCATGTAAGATGCAGTGTGCGCAGCTAGCATACGTGCCAACTAAATTATAAGATTTTCATATATTCCTAATAATATGTCATACCCGATATATTTATACAGTAAACATATGTCATCATTTCAATTTGTATACACATGCAAGACATATGCAAGCAAGGTATATAATATAATGTTACTAATATAATGTGTATTATGTATGTATTGTGATTCTAAATTATATTTTTGTTACTATTTTTTTTTATATGACATAATATTACACGTTATGATGATTAACATAATGTCTTAAAGATGAATATATTTTAATTGAACATTGGATCAAATAAGTATGTTTTAATGTCACAGATGTTTAAAAATATTTACAACCGAACAAAAATGTTATACTTGCCGTTTACTTGTTGTATATTTTCGATGTAAAAGTCTAGTTCTGTATTTAACAACTGCAAAAGTTTAATTTTTATACAAGTATATACTGTAACTATATTGTATTTCCTATATGTTAGTATAGTTTTCACTAGCCCATTCAATAAAAATAATTATTGTTTGCTGTAAGGACAAAATTTATAAATAACACAAAAATTTATTTTATATCCGTTTTATTATTTGATATCATTTTTCATTTTCTTTCCTGTTAAACAAAAATATAAAAATAAATTTAAAAATGGTCAATGCAACTGCTTATACAGCACTATATTGATGTTTTAATTTTCTTCTAAAAATGTAAAGCATTGTAAATTTAGTACCACTTAGTGATACGAGAAGTATAATAGTCAAAAGATATTTTATATGCCTTGATCTCAAAATAATTCATGTTTATAGTAAGTACACAAAACCATAATACATACGACAAAAATTCTTGGAAATGTTTGGTGTTACCTTACCCATATTTTTCCTCGTGTGAGTCTGAAAAGGTAACTGCTCATATAACACTAATAACGATTCAAGTGGTTTTGTCTTTAATATACTTAATATTATAGATTACATATATGGAAATAGCAAATATAATATTTTAAAATTATTTTCATTATTAAATTTAATACTTTCTTTAGTATTTACCAAACGTTTCACCTTTATCTTCTATAGTATTGTAAAGTACTTAACTTTTAGTATTATATATATATATATATATATATATATATATATATATATATATATATATATATATATATATATATATATATATATATATATATATCAAGAACAAAATACCTTTACGTGTTCACACTTCGGTTTACCATAATATATTACAAAAGGAAACTATTTTTATCAATTTTTTTTTTTTTTTTTTGTTGATAAAATCAACATAATCATTGGACAACAATAAACTAAAAAATCAACAAGTACCAAAAAGTATTTTTAAATTATCGAGACATATCATACAAGAAAATATTTTTCTTCAAAATAATTGAATTTTCATTCTTTTATTTTCTTATATTTTTCTAGTTTGTGGATCCGATCAATATCAATGTACAAGAGAAAATAAATGCATATCACGGGATCAATACTGTGATGGTCATCAAGATTGTTATGAAGGTGATGATGAAGAGAATTGTGGTAAGTGTTAAATTATATTTACTGTTGCTTATCCTTTATGTTTGTTTTTTTCGTTTATTACATCTTTAGCGTTGCATTGTTGAAATTTATTGGCATCACCATTGGTATAAACTATCATTTGTGTATTTTCATCTAATGACTCTTCGTTATCCTTGTCAAATGTACTGTGAATTAAAAATTACTTAGTATCACTGTTTCTGTTTTGCAATACAGATTTCTCTATCTGATTGTCATTTTCCGATATGTAAATAATTTTTGTTTTCTTACTGCAACGCGGGTTTGTTTTTTATTATCTTTTTCCAAGCCTCTTTTCTGTGTAAAACGAACAATTTTTAGCAGTTGATGATTTCGAATATTTACATTTGGTGGAAATGAATGAATACTTTTGTTGATAAACTACTGGGAGCTTAAATTTTCAAGTCCGTACTTGTAAATTGGTTTTCTATTTGTACTTTTTGGGCCTTACAACTTCATAAACTTCTAGAAGATTACCAAAACTATTCTGTACAAGACAATTAACTTTGTTTCGTAGTTTACAAATCGTTCTTATAGATATTTATCGTATTTATAATTTGGTTTTCCTTTGGGGAAATTATAAGGCCCAAAACCCTCTTTATGAAAATCCGTACCAAAAAATGTTTAATTTTCTCATTCCTACTACCACTATTTAACATTTTGATCTCCAAGTTACGCACGCTATTTAATGTGTATGGATAATTGGGAATGTTTTCGTCTCTTTTTTTGTTATTTGTGTTTTGTATAAGAAAGTTATAACATCAATTCTGCCTTTTAATTTTTTTTTTTTTTTTTTTTTGATAAGTTTTACGCTATTTTGTTTTATAGTATGTTTATTTAATTTTACACTATGTTCTAAATTCAAAACCGCCTCTATTATACAAGCCCGATTGTCACCAATATTTTTTCATTTTCTTGTCCATCTATATTTGAAAGTATTGGTAATCGGTACACTCAAATACCTCTTTACTACAAGCCGTCTTGTAACTTTCGTTGACACACATCATCATGTATTTTTAAAATGTATTAGTGAAAATATATACTTTAGATGTATTAGTAACTATCAAAACTCCATATAAAATTAATAAAAAAAATTGTAAACGCATGCGCATTATTTAGTTTTCTTGTTTATTTCTTTTACACAATATTCGCTATCATACCCCGACACGATTTTTTACTTACAATACAATCAAAGTATATATTTTTTATAGCATGAGTATGCAAACAATACGGCTTGTAGTAAAGAGGGTTTTGGGTACACTATAAAATTTTAGTTAAAAAAAAAACAAACAATTTCTATGCTATTTTCGCACCAACACAATCAAGTTTAGATGGACAAATGTGAGTGAGAATCTGTGTACTCGCAAAACTTCCTATAGTATACAAGCCCGATTGTCACCAATATTTTTTCATTTTCTTGTCCATCTATATTTGAAAGTATTTTTAATCGGTACACTATAAAATTTTAGATAAAAAAAAAAACAAACAATTTCTATGCTATTTTCGCACCAACACAATCAAATTTAGATGGACAAATGTGAGAGAGTATCTGCGTACTCGATGCAACAATCATGCTTGTAATACATTCGTGTTGGTTTTGGTACTCGACAAAACCCTCTTTACTACAAGCCGTGTTGTTTGCATACTCATGCTATACAAAAATATATACTTTGATTGTATTGTAAGTAGAAAATCGTGTCGGGATATAAATGCGAATATTGTGTAAAAGAAATAAACAATAAAATCAAATAATGCGCATGCGCTTACAATTTTTTTATTAATTTTATATGGAGTTTTGATAGTACTAATACATCTAAAGTATATATTTTCACTAATACATTTTAAAAATACATGATGATGTGTGTCAACGAAAGTTACAAGACGGCTTGTAGTAAAGAGGGTTTTGACTCGATGCAACAATCAGGCTTGTAATACATTCGTGTTGGTTTTGGCTAAATCATATATCGTCACGTTTTTTACTTACAATACATTCTCATGTGTATATGATTAAATAACATGAGTATGCAATTAATACGGCTTGTAGTAAAGACGGTTTATAAGTAAAAAAATGTGTCGAGATATGGTTTCGAACCAAAGCCCTCTTTATTACAAAGCCCTCTTTAAGTCGTATTCATCGCATACTAATATCTAATAATATGAACATATGAATGTATTGTAATCAAAAAACGTGTCGAATATAGTTAAAAATAAAATAAACATTCTCATACTATAGAAACAGAAAATATGAGAATAAAAACCTAATTTTTTTATATAGATTTCGTACGCACTACTACATGCAATTTTTCATATCGGTTTTGTTTGTTTGTGTCAACGAAAGTTAGAAGACGGCTTGTAATAGAAAGGGTTTTGTTTCGAACAGAGTATAGAAAAATATCATTAGCATAATATAAAACAAGAAAATGGTTGAAAAAAATTCACAATACAAACAAAATATTTCACAATACAAATAAATATTTACAATCCAATTTGGCTCTTATTAAAAAATTAAAAATTAAGAGACTAATAAACTCAATTATCTATACACATTAAATAGTGTGCGTAATTTTGAGATAAAAATGTTAAATAGTGGTAGTAAGTATGGATTTTGAATGCACCAATACACTCAATTGTGTACATAAGTTTTGTTTAACTTTGTCAACGAAAGTTAGAAGATGGCTTGTAATAGAGAGGGTTTTAATACAGCCTATGTTGACTGATTTACTTATATGATGATGCTACTAATTGTTTTGTTTCTGTATACATCTAAAAAATAGAATTTAATCCTTATAAACTAAAATAAACTTAGTCACACAGAATGAAATATAGCTGAATAAAAATCAATTTAATTATTTTGAAAATTTTAAAAATAATAACTATATTTTAAACTGAACAATATTATAATTATCTTACTCTTAATAATAATTTAAAATTAATTTTTAGTTATGGTACACCCTATCACTTTGCAATAAATGTGCTTGCTTATTGTTTAAAAGACTACAGTCTTATTTTATTATATTTTCCAGAATGCAGTGAAGGTCAATTCCGTTGTGATAGCGGCCGCTGTATAGACACAAGCTTACTTTGCGATGGAAAACCTGACTGCGATGATGGTAGTGATGAAACCGACACTGAATGTGGTGGTAAGTTTATATTTTGTCTATTTATTTTGTATTCAATATCAATGGTAAAATAAACGGTATATTCAGATCAAAAAAAAAACATTTAGATAATTTAGACATAACAAATATTTATTAAACTTAATAAACTCATTATTTATTTTCTTTTAATTATTTAAATGCTGCTTTACATATAACTTACAAAAAAAAACATTATAAATGTTATGTACATTTATGTAAATATTAAAAACAATATTTAATATTGGATTAATCAAAATCATCAAACCAAAACAAAATATAATACATAATTTAAAATTATCGTTTCATTTATTAATCAAATTTTTTCCGGGTTAAACTTTTATTATATTATTTATTCTTAATTATTTTTCTAAAAATTAACACAAGTAATTAAGATAAGTAGTAAATATTATTTTTGTCCAAATGGTCAATTTACATGTGGGGATTTATCATGTATATCGATATTAAAACGATGCGATGGTATTACTAATTGCCCTAAAGATACGGCCGATGAGGATAATTGTCGTAGGTTTATTTGTTCAATAATTACAATATTTGTGTATATTTATAATTAATTGTTAATATAAATTTAATGGATAAATCCTAAAGCTTGCTCTAAAAATGAATGGCAATGTGATTATGGAAGTTGTATTCCAATTGAAAAATTTTGTGATGGGAATATTGATTGCCCAGAAGATATCTCAGATGAAAGATCATGTAACCGTGAGTTTAATTTGTAATAATTAATTTTAGTGGTGTAATGCTAGGAACTATATAATTGTTTTTAATGACGAAATATCGAGAGGTAAGATGATTCGAAAAATTAAAGCAGTATTTTATAATGTATCAAATTATATTAAATGAACCGTGTCTTATTAGTTTTATAAAAAATCGGTAATTTTTTATTCGATAACAGTGCATGGCGTATATTATCTGAAATTTGTTTGAATTAAAACATTTTCAAATTTTTGTGATGAATTTTATTTTATTTACAATTTTTTATTGTGGCCATTATTATGTGCATAATTGCTGTAAAAAAATTTCATTAGTTTGTGTCCGAGTTGCAAAACGAATTTAAGAAGCTATGTGCCAGTTGAATCTGAAAAATGATTTTTTCATTATACGATCTATTATTACATATTACAACCACGTATAAAAACTAAACTTAAAAAACGTAAAAATAAAATTGATAACGAATATGGTTTCAAATTATTCAGTAATGCCAATTTTAATGCACTTTACGTTGTATTATTGACCGCACAAAATAATTATATTATTGCATACATTATTATTTAATTAAAATTTTATAAGTTCAATTAATGAAAATAAAAATAAAAAAAAATTATTATAATCTAGAAACATGCGAACCCAACGAATTTTCATGTGATAACACTTGCTTTGAGAGTAACATTTTATGTGATGGTATAGTCGATTGTATCGATGGAACTGATGAAAAATTATGCCCTGATGCTCCACAAGGTCTGTAAAATGTTCTGATATTTGTTTTCAAACAAATTTTGTAGTTGCTTGTGTAGTGTGTCTAGTTCGTATGCTTATTAGTTTTATTTCCAATTCCTGTAGAAATCCAGTAAACTATTTCCGTTTTATTTGTTTGGCAAAAATTTTTTTTTATGATTTTACACTGATTGGCTACTTCAAACTAACTATGAAATTAGTATACTAATAATATTTGTGTTAATCTACATAAAATTTGACCAAAACTTCAATCAACCATTTTGTAGAAAAATGTGACGATTATGAATTTCAATGTAAAAACGGATTATGTATATCAAGCGAAGATAGATGTAATGGACAAGTTGATTGTTTGGATAAGTCTGATGAGCGCAATTGTACATCCTGTAATGTAGGAGCTTTCCAGTAAGACGATTTTTTTTTTCTTGTTTTTTTTTTTATTTAATAAATTTAAAACGAAACAGAGATTACATAAAGAAAATCGAATTTTTATAGTTGTGATTCCGATGAATGTATACCCGAAAATAAACGATGTGATTCACAACAGGATTGTTTAGATTTAAGTGATGAAATAAATTGTAGTAAGTTGTAAAATTTAATTTTCGTAACGATTATCTCAATTGATTATCATTATAATATTCTAAACAATCAACAATAATTTCATAGCATATAGATGTAAATTTGATGAAAACAGATGCAATAATGGTATATGTTTGAACAAAAAATATTTTTGCGATGGTATAAGAAATTGTTTAGACGGTTCCGATGAATTTACCGAAAATTGTGATAACTCTGGTAAATTTAAATTTTTTATTAACTCTATTATTAAGTAGTATTATGGATAAAATTAACTTTTGTAAATGAATTTATTCTTTAATTGTGCGCCAACCATCGCAGCATGTTTATCAGCACAATTAAAAGATAAAATCAACTAACTTACTACATATTATATAAATGTATAATTTATTTATTTTAAAATTGTTAATAATTTGGCTTTTCTATTTTTTATACAAAAATATAATTTTATGCTTTTTTACACTTTTAACTTTGCATAAAAATCTTTATATGATCATTAAAAACACACACACAATTTAAAAAACGAACCATAGAAGCACCAGAACCACCAATATCAAAACCAGGTGATGGAATATGTGAACTTGGTTTATGGAGATGTAACAATGGTGTATGTATAAATATAGATTTTGTATGTGACGGAAATATCGATTGTATTGACGAATCTGATGAAGGGAATTGTAAACCTGGTACAGGTAAGAAATAGAACAGTATGTGATTATACTGGTCCTATGTAAATATTTTTATTTTTTTTTTTTTATTTCGGGATTGTTTAAGCTTTTTCTCTTGTACCTATATAAATTGTATATATTCTATCACTTAAAATTAGTTTTAATGTCATTTAAATATAGAGCTTATTATAAAAACAAACATAAATTTAATACTTGGCTTATTGCTACGCTATATTCAGTTATAACAAATTCATTATATTTATTAATATTTTTATTTAAAAATAAATATAAACTGAAAAAAAATGTTCACAGGTTAAAATTAAAACTCGCAATAAAAAAATATATTCCAGATGACTTCTCAATAAATAGCACATGCGACGTAAATAAATAAATACATCAGCCGCCAAATTATGCGGTGGAGTATTTTTTATAAATATATTTTAACCCTGTACAAGATAATTTTTTTTTTTATGAGACAAAAATCATCTGGAATCGTTTTTTGTTGAATTTTACTTAGTCAAAATGATTAATTAATTTATTTTAAAAATTTAGAATACGATTGTTCGGGCGATGATTTTCTTTGTGATGGCAAATGCTTCGCGTACTCGCACCAATGTGATGGCAAACCAGATTGTTTGGATGGCAGCGATGAAAATCCCAGAGTATGCAATCCAACACAACCACCAGTAACGCAACCACCACCAGAAAATCCTCAATCCAGTGATAAATGTTTCGAATTAACATGTAAATACACACGACAATGTTATTCACATTTTCAACATTGTGATGGTCGCTTAGATTGTAGTGACGGATCTGACGAAGAAGATTGTCGTAAGTATTAAAATGATAACTCACTAGTTATATTCTTAAATCTAAGATATTACATATTAATAACTTCACACACTTTATACATATATACAACTTTATGGTATAATCTTCAGTTCTAACAGGTTCATGTAAAACTTCAGAATTTTCTTGTTCAGACGGTAAAATGTGCATTGATGGGACTATGCGATGTGATAATTTTTATGACTGTAAAGATTTTTCTGATGAACAAAATTGTCTCGGTTAATAATAATTTCATTTGTCTTTTTTTTTTTTTATTTAACTTTTGTTCTATTATTTATAATCTGTTTGTAATGTCAAATTTGGATAAGAGGACCGTCACCAAATTTGGTAATTTAAACAGAGTTTTAGATTTATTCAAGAACAATTCTATTTATTGCGCTTTACTAATTTATGTATATTAATGTGTAACATTACCGGGTTCTAATTGTTCTTGGATAACCTGTTTTAAAATTTATATTTATATTAAGATTGATTGTCTAAATAGCAAAAATCATCATTTCAAATTAATTCCATTTTTGTATGATTATCAGTTTGTTCCTGCATTCATTGTTTTATGTTAGAAAGAATATTCAAGTTTGATCTCAAGTATGAAAAAAGTGCCTTAATTTTCCAGTTATACTGTATAGATTTTAGAGTTTTTTTTACCTATTAAGACTTTTACCAACAATAAACCATGTTAACATGACTTACAGTTTGTGAAATAGGTGTAGTTAAATTTTAATAACTAATAGTCTATATATAATAAGCTCTGGTTATGATCATAGATAATATTATAATGTAAAGATTACTAGAATTTCTAACGTTAGCATGACTGATAGTGATCATAACTAATGGTAGGGAATTATGCTAGAGAACTTATTTTGGTACAAAGTAGGATTTTCATAAGTGAAGGCAAAAAAAAAATATTCCCCTACAAAAAAGAAGATATTTTCTGGAACAAAAAACATGATTATGAAAATAATGTTTAAAATTGCTTACAAAATCACAGAACAGTCATAAAAGAGACCGAACTAATTAACTTTAAATCCAAAAGATTTGTCTTACGTTTCTGGGCTTTGTATAGCATATATTATAACGCTACTTCATCTTATCTAATTTTTACTTAAAATTCCATGCACGACAGATTTAAAATTGTTCCTAATACCTAATAATGTGCATACTGTTAAGAACTTTGAGCCTCTTTCTAATTATAACTAATTATCGGCTCATTGCCTTTCTCTTATAATTAAGCTACGTAGAATTTAACTGACCTGCAGTGGTAAAACTGATTTCTTATATCGATTATTCAATTTGCTCATTGATTTAATTGATTTCCAAAATTGAATATTTTTTTTCTCAGTTGCAAACGTACTTTCCTAAAAATAGGAATTTATCACTTCTAAACAAAACTAACACGAAATATAGTTCAGTGTATTTATTTCTAAATATGAGAACACTAGGGGATATTTACAAAAAAAAAAAATACAAATTAGAAAGAGAACGAGTTCTCTTTAAAAAGTCCCCCTGGGCATCCTAGTACAATGCAATACAACATGGGAACTTATATTAATTCAGTTTTTACATCTGTATTAACATTTATCTGTCACATCGGGACGCGTGATTGCGTTCTGCTTTAAATTATCATAAATTTGCAATATTTAGCTCCACCCATCCTGGCTGACTGACTGATAACGGCGTTAAACGGAAATTATTAAAGAGTTTGAACTGCATATAGCAGAATTTTTTCAAATCACTTTAATTAGTTAAAATGATTTATTAATCTTTTCAACTGTTGTTTGTATCTATACAGTTACGTCAAAATAAATTCTATTGAGATTACATTACCCAGAACCTAGTGCGTTTTTGGTAATACGTATATTATTATTTTGTCTTAGATAGAAAACAAATATAGTAAAATACTCAAGTAAAACAGATCAATTCTTATACAACATGATTGTCTTCCACTTGCCTTTCATGTTTTACCTATAATATACTTTTATAAAATAATATTAAATTTTTGATTTTTGAATTTAATTAATTCAATTATTAAATGTACAGTTACATTTATTAAATAAAATATTTAAACTGTCAGTAACATGTTCTTAACATGTTACTTACCAAATATAAGTTAAAACTACTCTACACTACATATTACCAATAATAAACACCTAACGTATTTTGGGATACCAGACATACCGCTCTTAGCAGTAGACTACCGCTTTTTGATCATCACTTATTTAATATACCACTTTTCAGTGATTCACAAAGCGGTAGACCTTAGTTCCAGCTACGGATAGGCTCTATAAGAATTTCGAACCTCTGAAAAGTTATTTTTTTGTTTTTACCCAAGAATTAATCCGAATTGTTTTCGCACGGACTAGTCGAATCGCATCTAGGATTAATTCTTAATGTACGATCACTAATACAAACTGCAAATATAAAATTAGGAAATTATTTAAATAATTTCGAAACAACTTAACCAAAACTTTTACAGAACCATCACCAAACAGCAGTTGTCGAATTGTGTGACAATACAACAAAAATAGACTCATTTCGTAAAAGAGAGATAAATTTTAAGATGAAATTATAACTTAAATTGAGAAAACATTTAGGTTCGAAATGCATATAAAGGTATTGACTATGCGTAGTGCTCTTCGAAAAATGTATCCTCTTCTTATATCAACTTTTGGAGATCTAAATAATTAAATCGTGGAAGAAAAATGAAAACATTTTTAAAAAACATTTCAAATGACTAATATGTCAAAAATAATAAATTATACTTTTGCGCTGCCCCATTCAAACGTTATGAGTGAGAGAATATTTTGTCTTATTTTTCAAGCGTGGCGCAAAAATAACCGTCTTGTTCAATTTAACTTTATTCTTTAGATTGGGTTCCAACACTAACACTTTCTTATGCAGAACTGCAAGACATGTTATCAGTCACATCTACATGACATATCATGACTAAACCTGTCATCTTTGAGAATACATCGTTTCAAATAAATGGTGTTATCATTTCTCGGGTTTGTTCCCATGACTTTTTTTAGCTTTATTGTTTTGCATTTATTATTCAAGACACATTTAATGGACATCTAATTCATTTGTAATTTAATAATTACATTAAGGGTTGACTAATAGATGTCATTTCAATCAGCCAAGAGACATTATTATATTAACTTTAATTTTAAACTCAATTTTATTATCAATAGCTTTGTAATACAAAAAACGGTCCAAGTTTATTGTATTACAAAAAATTTTATAAGAATGATATTTATTATCATTATACAATAATGACAAAATCCTGGAAAGATTTTTATATAATCCCTTTAGCCTAGACATATTGAAATTTGGCATGCACCTTTTTTTCAACTCGTTTTTTGTTAAAATAATCGTTTTTTGTTAAATTATTTAATTATTTTAAAATTTTAATAAATTTTTAATATTTTAATTATTATTTTTTGTTATAAGTTTTCTAGGTGTATCATGATTTTGTGATATAATTATACAGGGTGACCCAATATTAATTTAGCTTATTATAAAACTCATAACCTAGGTTTAACTTTAAAGCACTTCATAATTTAAGTATTTGTTAGTACAATATATTATAATATAACCGATAGCCGTTTTATTATTGTACGTTTCTTAAAATAAAATGTCGAAAACTATCTGTCGCACGTAAAAAACAGTAATACCACAGATTTAATTATACAGCTATAAAGTATAATAAATCTGTGGTAATACTTTTTGAAAAATAATAAATGATTTACTGGTCTAAATTAATATTATCTGAGTTCTGAATCAAAGATAAATATTTCCATGTGAATAAATTAAAAGAGTTATAAATTTGAAGAGTTGCTATATTAATTTAACCCTGTATAATAAATTAAAGCATGAAATTATATTTTTGCATTAAATAATAATAAATAAAAATGTTTTATCAGTTACAGTTTATTAAATAAAATTTAGTGGAAATTCTTAAAATTTTGTTTTTACTTTTCAGCAAAATCTTGTGATGGATATCTTTGTTCTGATGGTCAATGTATCGATAAAAGTCAACAATGTGATCGTCGACCTGATTGCAGAGATGGTAGTGATGAACAATATTGCCCAGATCTAGAATGTCGTGATTATGAATTTAAATGTAAAAATGGTGAATGTATTCGTGGTTCCGATTTTTGTAATGGGCATTATGACTGTAGTGATTATTCGGATGAAGAGAACTGTCCTCCGCCAACACCCGAACCACCACGCTGTGGTCCATCTGAATGGCAATGTAATGACGGTCAATGTATCTCGCGCACTAATCATTGTAATGGATATCCAGATTGCTATGACGAATCCGATGAACAAGCATGCCCTCGTAAGTGAAAATTTTTATTTTAAATATATATTATTTCTATACATTTTGATAAAAATAGATGAGAATGAAACAGATCCAGCTTGTCCACCAAACATGTTCAGATGTGAAAATGATCCATGTATTCCATTATCATTACGTTGTAATGATTTTGTTGATTGTCCTTATGATATAAGTGATGAGTTAGATTGTCCAAACAAAGAGCGTAAGTTATCTATAAAATTGCTCATGTGTTTGAAAACTACCAGAAAATTGTTTAATATTATTTAACTTTAAATTAAAGGCTTTTCTAATGAAACCTAGCTCAAAATATAACAGAAATAGTAAACAAATAGGAATGAGTTTAGCAAATCACACAACTTTATTGAATGGTTTTCTCTATTTCTAAATTTTTCAATCGCTTTGTTTGAGTTTAACTATTAATTTAACTATCACCTCATTGAAAATAAAAATATTTATTATTATTTTATGATAATTGTAGAAAATCGACCACCACCAGCATCGCAACAAGGAGGCTTAAACTTGAAAACATATCCAAGTGAACAGATTATTAAAGAACGTAAGCATATTTTAAATATTTTTTATATCTTAATACTATTTATTAAATTCAAATGTCTTGCAATGAAGGACAAGTAAGAGAGGGTAAGATCGTATACTAATACTATTAGAATACATTAAAGTTCTTTATAGTTTTACGAATCTAATGAATTAGGTTTTAATTAATCAATTTTAATTAATAGGCCGTGAAGTTGTATTCCAATGCCGTGATGAAGGTCCACTACGTGCTAAAGTTCGTTGGACTCGTTCTCGTGGACGACCGTTACCAGCCGGAGCTATTGATCGCAATGGTCGTCTCGAAATTCCAAATATTCAAATTGAACACGACGGTGAATATATTTGTGAAGCAACTGGATTTGCACCACAAACTGAAGGATCTCAAATCAGTGTTCAATTAACCGTTGAGAAATGTAAGTATCCCAAATTTAATAAACTTAAGCTTACATTTATAAAAAATACAACCCAAAACATGCAGCGTGGACATTTTATAATCGACCCATAAATAATTATAATAAAAATAAACTAAAATATGGCATAATACCGCATATTGATTATGAGTTTTTTGGACCAGGTATTTCGGTACAAATCCTACATTTTTTGTATACCACTACATTTTTGTTTAATTTTAAAATAATATTATTCTCATTTCGTTACTGCTGCTTGGAATTATAACTCGATAAAAGTACCAAACTAAATGCTAAACATAATTTTAAAATATTTAATTTTGCATTAATATTTGTTTAGATTCAATTCCAACACAACCACCAGTATGTGGTTATCATGAAGCAACATGCGCCAATGGACAGTGTATTCCCAAATCAAAATTATGTGATGATCACGAAGATTGCTCAGATGGATCAGATGAACGCCGCTGCACTAAATATAATCGATGTGAACCAAACGAGTTTAAATGTAACAACAATAAATGTGTATTAAAGACATGGCGTTGTGACGGAGAAAATGATTGTATTGATAACTCCGATGAAACTGACTGTGGTACATCATCGCCTGAAGCTCAATGTCGCGTAGATGAACATCAATGTAGGAACGGCCAATGTATTCCAAAATCATACGTTTGTGATGCTCATAACGATTGTAGCGATAATTCTGACGAACATGGTTGTCAAGAACCAAATGTTATTAAAGCACCTCCACCTTTAGTCAAGTTAAATCCTGGTGATACGTTTAATATAACTTGTCGTGCTGTAGGATTTCCCGTTCCATTAATAACATGGCGTTTAAATTGGGGCCATATTCCAGACAAATGCATAACGTCTTCGCAAAACGGGTTTGGTGTTTTAACATGTTCAAATGTAGAAATAAAAGATTCTGGTGCATACTCATGCGAAGCTATTAACTCGAAAGGATCTCTAATTGCAGTTCCCGATACTATTTTAATTGTTAACGATGGTCAAGTTTGTCCATCTGGATTATTTAATGCTCAAGCCAATACAGCTGATGAATGTATTCAGTGCTTCTGTTTTGGTGTTGCAAGTCAATGTAAGAGTGCTGATCTATTTGTTTATGAGCTACCACCACCAGTTAGATCTTTAAATCTTGCTGGTGTTACTTTTGAACCTGAAATCAGCATTGGTGCATATAGTAAAAGTGATGTGACCCCAACACAACATGGTATTCAATTACGTTACTCAAATTTACCTGTTACCGGTGAACAACCCTATTTTTCACTGCCATCTGATTATTCGGGTAATCAACTAAAATCATATGGTGGATCTATTCGCTACGAAGTTATCTACGTCGGTCGCGGAGAAGATGTAAATTCACCCGATATTATTATCACTGGCAATAAACAAATTTTAACATATAAAAACCGTACTAAAATCTTACCAAATCAAAGGAACAAAATTGTTGCACCGCTATCACCAGACGCCGG
This sequence comes from Tipula confusa, assembly GCA_963556175.1. Lineage (NCBI taxonomy): Eukaryota > Metazoa > Arthropoda > Insecta > Diptera > Tipulidae > Tipula > Tipula confusa. Next base: position 125,503,597 of record OY744476.1, read on the forward strand.
CTGGCGAACGATAGAAGGCCGACCAGCTACTAGGCAACAAATAATGATGACTTTAGCAAATGTTGATAATATTTTGATTAAATTACAATATGTTAATGCAGTTCAACGTGAAACTGAATTATTACACATTGCAATGGACTCAGCTGGCACGACAGATATGGGTCTAGGATCAGCACATTTAGTCGAGGAATGTAACTGTCCAGAAGGTCATATTGGGTTATCGTGTGAAAGTTGTGCACCAGGCTATGTTAGACAACAAGTTGGAGCTTGGTTAGGACGTTGTGTACCTGAGCTTAAGCAATGCCCAGAAGGAACATTTGGTGATCTATCTCGTGGAATTGATTGTCGTCCATGCCCATGCCCTGTTAATACACAATTTACAGGATCATGTCACCTTGGTTCTGACAATGAAGTAGTATGCTCTTGTCCACCTGGTTATGCAGGTAGACGTTGCGAGTCCTGTGAAAATGGATATGAAGGAAATCCAGTACGTGGTATTGCATGTAGACCGGTTGCACCAACAACATGCAATCCCTATGGAACAGAAGAAACTTACCCTGATGGACGGTGCAAATGCAAAAATAATGTAGTTGGTGATAAATGCGATAAGTGTGCCCCAAATTCATTTGCCTTTAATTCACGATCACCGACGGTGTGCATGAATTGTTTCTGTATGGGTGTATCCAGACAATGTACAAGCAGCAGCTATTATCGTGAATCCGTTGTTCTATCGTATAGCAATCCTCGGACTCAACCGTTATCTGTGATTTCCAGTTATGAACGTCAAGAACCTGATGTAATTGAAACCAATCGGGTTTCTGTTGGAGGCAACGAGTTAAGTGTCAGCGGTTTTAGTCCATCTGATAATGTACCATATTATTGGAGTTTATCGTCGGCATTTATCGGAAACAAAATCACAGCTTATGGTGGAAATTTAACTTATACGGTTAGATATACATCTCATCCTAGTGGTTATATGTCACGGAATAATGCTCCTGACGTTGTCATTAAAAGTGTAAGTATTAAAAAAAATTATTTATTATCCGTCTCATTAAATCCTACGTGTATTTCATTTGTTATAACAGCTAAATGATATTGAACTGGTTCATTATCGAGAAGATTCTCAATCAAACAGTGGATTCCAAACCGTTACAATTCCTATGATCGAAGATTTATGGCAACGTCTTGATGGTAAAGATGTTAGTCGACCACATTTCTTAATGGCTTTAGCTGACGTTGAAGCTATTTACATTAAAGCCACATATACAACTATCACAGACGATGCTGCTTTACAAGACGTTTCACTTGATGTAGCATCGGCTAGAAATACTGGATCCGGTGTTCAAGCCACTGAAGTTGAAGATTGTATATGTCCTACAGGTCATATTGGTTTATCATGTGAAGATTGTGCTCGTGGTTTTACTCGATCGGCTGATAGCGGAATATATCTAGGAAGCTGTGAACCTTGCGAATGCAATGGTCACTCTCAAGAATGTCATCCAGAAAACGGTGTTTGTGAAAATTGTCGCCACAACACACGAGGAGAACATTGTGAACAATGTGACTATGGTTACAGCGGTAACTCCACTCTTGGAACACCATACGATTGTAAGCCAGAATCCATTGTTGAATGCACAGAAACCTGTAATGAGAAAGGTGGTTACTGCGATAATGATGAATGTATTTGTAAACCTAATGTACAAGGAACGCGTTGTGATGAATGTCGTGAAGGTTCATTTAATTTAGATCGATCAAATCCTAGTGGTTGCACAGAATGTTATTGTTCAGGCGCAACACGAGTTTGTACAGCAGCAAAATTATATCGCGAAGAAATCCCAATGATTATATTTGAAGATAAATTCAAACTAACCAATTGGGACAATTCAGAAAAAATTGAAGGTAATATTAAGATGGCCGAATTCATTAATCAGCTTTCATATCAATTTGAAAATTCTGAAAAATCTACAAAATGGTATTGGAACTTACCAAACCGATTCTTGGGTAACCAAATCCTATCGTATGGTGGAAATTTAACAATCACACAAAAAACTCAAGGAAATTATCCTTCAAGTGACGTTCAAAACGTTATCCTTAAAGGAAACGGGATCACTCTTGTATGGGAAAATAATAAATTTGTAGATAATACATATTCGGTAGTACTTTACGAACAATACTGGCGCAATTATCAGCGCAGTGGTGTACACTCTGTTACCCGTGCCGATTTACTAAATGTATTATCAAATCTCAACAGTATTCTTGTACTGGCATCGAAATATGAAGAAACGGATGCTGCCTATATTAGTGACATAATTTTAGATACAGCCGTACCACATCAAACAAATAAACAAAAGGCTGTTAATATTGAGGAATGTTATTGTCCACGTGGTTATCACGGCACAAGCTGTGAATCATGTGATAATCTTTTCTACCGCGATTTAAGTGGTTCATGTCGACCATGCCCATGTGAAGAAACAACAACTGCTACTTGCTCTGTCAATGCAGAAAATCGCGTGCGCTGTATTTGCCGTCCAGGATACTACGGTCGAGAATGTCGTGATACTGGTAAGTTTCTCTTAAAAATCAATTTCTCATCCATAACATAAATCACACCATAAATAAATATCATAAATTAATTATTTAGACGAAGTGGTTAGAAATGTCGAATGCTCACGATATAAAATTACTTTTACGGTTTCATCGAATGATAAGGAATATGACATTATTAACCGAAACGGGACGATTGTCGGAGTTATCGTTATCCATGACAATAACGTTAAATATCAATTATATCCAGGTTGAACCGAATCTAATTATAATTAAAACTTGGGAGCTTTTTATTATTTAGTAAAACTTCTTTTATTTGTCCTCGTAAAAAAGTAGATTATTTTGTGGGAAACTAAATATATTTGGGAATAAGATTCGCCGAAATTATTTCGGTCCAATCCATTCAATATTTCACGATTTGCCACCAATTTTGTGTTTAATTAAATTTTGACTAACTTTAACCAAAACTACTTTACATGTTTGTCTGTAATATCATTTTCGAACACTCATACTCTTTGTAATTAACAAAATCGTTTCTGGCACTAAATTATAAATTCAAAATGATGCATACTAACTATTTTTTTTTATTTTTGTGCAACCATCCAGAACCTGATGAAGGTCCAGAACCACCACGAAAACCAAATATTACCGTGACAATTTCACAACCTACATTAAAAATATTCGAAGTTGGTGAGACAGCTCGCGTTACTTGTTCAGGTGAACATCTCCATCAAATCCCAGTTCGTATTCATTGGATTAAATTAGATGGAGAATTTTCAGTAAGAGCATATGTGGAACAAGGGACACTTTTAATAAGAAACTTACAAGAAGATGATAGTGGTGTTTATGAATGCCGTGCCGCTTCGGATACAGAAACAGCTGGTGCTCAAGTAACCATAACGGTAGCAGTGCCACAACGACCAGTTGTTACATTTGTTCCACAATATGTTGATGAAGAAGAATATGCATCACCTGAAGTTCAGTGCCAAGTAAGTGGAAGTCCTAAACCGGTTATAACATGGGAACGTTTAAATGGCGAGATGCCTCGCAATGCTGTGATACGTGACAATGTTTTACAATTCAACTCAATTCGGGAATCGGATGCAGGTGATTATAGGTGCTTCGCTCAAAATGCATTTGGAAGCGACGATCAAATATTGCGAGTTTATGTACGAACATCAGCTGAACCAACAGAACCACCACATGTAATTTTAATTAAACCGGATACAGTTCAAATAAAACCAGGAGAACAGTTTGTATTAACTTGCGGTAATAATCAATCACAATCGGTTGTATGGTCAAAGTAAGTGAACAAATAATGATCCAATCAAACCATTAGCTACAAATTTATATATTTTTTAGAGCCGGAACCACCACACTGCCCGATAATGCATATGTAGATCGCAACGTTCTCCGTGTGTATAATACCCAATTATTTGATTCGGGTACTTATATTTGTAGAATTATTGTTAATGGTCGCACAGAAGAAGCATTTGCAACAGTAATTATTGCAACTTCATCGTAAGTTGAACGCAAATATATGTATTTATATGGACATTTAGTTATAATCAAAATATTTTCTATTTTAGAATTTATCCCATAATAAAACGTTTGGTTGATACTGCTGAAATTGTTCAAGGAACTGATTATTCTATTAACTGCGATGCTTCAGGTACACCTTATCCAGTAGTTAAATGGACAATGCATCACGAATCATTTAAACCAAATGTTCAACAAGTTGGAAACACTTTACATATTTATAATGCCCAAATTAATAACCGTGGAATATATTCTTGTGTGGCGACAAATGATGCTGGTACTGATGAAAGCAGTATTCGTATTGAAATAGAACCACGCGAACCACCTCAAATAGAAATATATCCAAACGAACCACAAACTATTCGTGAAACTGAATCAGCAATGTTAAGTTGTCGTGCAATTGCTGGTGAGCCATCACCAAATGTTTCATGGACACGCAAAGATCGTCAACCAATTTCAAGGAGATTTAGAGAGCAATATGCCGGTACATTGATATTAGAAGATGCAAAACTAGAAGATTCTGGCGAGTACATTTGCCGAGGTGAAAATATTGCCGGAAGTGTTACCCTTAGTACAAGTATTGTTATTCAAAAACCACCAACTTTATCCATTTATCCAAATACAACTACAGTAAAATTAACTGTTGGTGACCGATTGTATTTAGTATGTAATTCTGAGGGTGTACCATCACCATCAGTATATTGGGAATATCCAGCCCAAGTACGGACTACAAGCAATGACCAAACCACTTCTAGTGAAGTTCAAATTGTCCGTGTTACTAAAAATGATGAAGGATATTACATTTGTCATGCCCACAATGATGCTGGGCGAGAAACACAACATGTTGAAGTCCAAGTTGTAGATAGACGTGGTGATATTCCATCAGAACCCGATTATGAATATGAGAGACCAGATAACCAGAGACCGGAAAACCAGAGACCAGAACGTCCAGACTGGACCGAAAGGGAAGAAAGACCTGACACACCAGAAGAACGAGAACATTCTAATTCGTCTGGAGAAAGAAACAGGCCAGAACGTCCAGATGGGTCCAGAGATAGACAAAATCCTTCCTCGGAAGGAGATCGACGAGAAAGACCTAATTGGATCAGACCTGATCGTCGAAATTGGACTGAAACCGAAAAATCACCTGAACCAGGTAACTTAAGGCCGTACACTATCGTTGCTGACGAACAAGCAAAACTATCTTGCGAATATGAGGGCCCAATACGTGCAACTCAAACATACTGGAGACGTGCTGATGGTGGTGAATTACCATACAGTTCCACAGTTGATGGTGGAACTTTGATTATTGAACGGACAACAGTCGATGCTGCAGGTGTATACGAATGTATTGTTGAAAACCAAAATCAACCACCATTCCCAGCAATACGGTTCGAGTTAATCGTTATAGAACCACCTAAAATTACCTTCTACCCACAAATGCCAATGCACGTACAATCAGGCGATAATGTCAATATTGTTTGTGAAACAAACGGTGAACAACCAATTTATGTACGCTGGCATAAACGTGATAATGAACCATTACCAAGCAGCGTTTATGCAAATGGACACATATTACAATTCCAACATATAACACCAGCCGATCAGGGCACATATTTATGTACAGCATCGAATAGTAAAGGAAATGTTACCAAAGTGGCCCAAGTTATAGTTAACAGTATATATCTTCAATATTCTTTTAAATATGATATACCTTTTAACTAAATATGTACTAAAATTTTATCTACAGACAACAACATCATCGATACAGAACCACATAATGAAGTGCAAAATGTTGATGTTGGAGCAACTGTTTCGTTAGACTGTAATTTACCATCGACAAACGATAGGGGATCAAGAGTAAGTCAACTTAGCAGAAATAACCATTTACCATTTAAAGATAAATTAAAAAAAAATTTGTTTTGCAACCATAACATTTTTATGACATTTACTTTCAGGTTCAATGGAGCCGCCAGAATGGTGATATACCACGTAATTCACAGTATAGCCGTAACCGTTTAGTTATCAGTGACATTCGTCTGAATGATGCTGGTATTTACGTTTGTGAAATTTATTATGGCGATGGCAAAGTAGCTCGTAATTTTGTGAATGTTTTAGTGACAAGTAAGTACCTTCCATCAAATATACGTAGGTGGAGGAACTAAACTAAAAAAATGATTGGTTGTATTATTATTATATAATTATAATAATCAATATAATAAATATACACACTTTATAATAATTAATTATTTTTATGCAATTAAATTTAAAAAAAAAAAGAAGAAAAACCTGATACATAATCGAATATTTTTTTCTGTTTCTATATTATTATCTTTTTATTTTATTATTATTTAATTTAAGTTTTGTCTTGTTTATGATGCAATATTTTTTTGTTTTTATTTTATTTAAATTTTTTAAAATAATAAAGTGATAATTTTTCAAGAAAATGTATAAAATATTACCGACACTGCCAACAACAAAAAGAAAATATTGTAATATTTGTATAAAATGTTACTTAATGAAATGAATTTGAACAAAAAAAATAAATAAATATATATATATATATATATATATATATATATATATATATATATATATATATATATATATATATATATATATATATATATATATATATATATATATATATATATATATATATATATATATATATATATATATATATATATATATATATATATATACATATATATATATATATATATATACATATATATATATATATATATATATATATATATATATATATATATATATATATATATATATATTTATATATATATATATATACATATATATATATATATATATATATATATATATATATATATATGTATATATATATATATATATATATATATATATGTATATATATATATATATATATATATATATATATATATATATATATACATATATATATATATATATATATATATATATATATATATATATATATATATATATATATATATATATATTTATATCATTTTTATAAATATATATTTATATCATTTTTTAGTTGTTTTATTATTATTTAAATTGAAGACAAATATTATTTTAATTAAGTTTTTTTTCTGTAACATATTTTTTACTGCATGCTAGCAATTTTATACTTAGATTAAATAAAACATGAAAACAGAAAAAAATTATAAGAAAATAAAATCTTTTTTTAAATATTAATTACACAGATAAAATTAGTAAATTAAAAATCTTTATTTTCAACAGAAAATGATAGACCACATTTATTATTTAAATTTATATAATTTTTTTCACTAAACGCGTTTTTTAGATGTTATCACTATTTTCTATGCTATGAAATTCTTTTAATTTTTAAAATAGTAAATTGTTTGCTTTGTTCAAAAGATTTGTTCAAATTAGTTAAAATATTTATTTAATTTTATCATAAAAAAAAATTGCAAAAAATAATTGTTTTTTTAAACTGAAAGCATTTCGTTTTTTAATTAATTTAAAATAATTAATTTAAAATAATATTCATGCTAGAAAATACAGATATCTTCTGCTCCGTTGCCTTGAGTTTTTATGGGCTTAGCGCATTTCAAAGCTTTTTTGATTTTTGCTTGACTTTTTTTTGCACAAATGATTTTGATTTTAATACAGACAAAGTTTGACAATAATTTGAAAACATAACACAAAGGAAAAAGGACAAATAAAAATAATTTTAACTAAATTTAAATTTTGTAAATATTTTATATTTTATTTTAGCTTTTATACAATTTATTATAGCACACAAATAAAATAAAGTTCAAAATGAATTAATTTCTTCGTTGCGCGCATACTCAATATTTAACTTTATAAATTAACCCATCCATCCTTTGTCAAATATATAAGTTCAAAATTTTGATATTATGCATTTGCAAGGTTTTCCTTTGCCAAATTAAACTTTCTTCATCTCTACTACCCTTACTCATCGTGTATGTGAATTGCACACATTCTGAAGCTTTACTTGATTTCTACTACCCAGTTATATATTAAATGAGCCTTTTAAATTAACTACAATGACTTATGCTGATAGTTTAAATTCATAAATTTAAATATGAATCCACTGCAAAATTATAATGAAAATGGTACGTGATAAATAAGCACTTTTCAATTTTGTAAATATGCTACATTGTAAGTACATTTAATATTAATCTCACTGGGATATAATAAATTTTTATGTAAAATTATATAAATTCGTCAACGAGATTAAAACTTTTCCAAATTTCTTTATAAATCTTTAAATAAATATTAACGCTTTTTAATGATTATAGAAAAATGTCTAAATTAATATACAAATTTATAAATATTTACTAGAATCAATTCATTAATCAAATTTATTTAATTTTCTTACGAGCTTATATAAACGAATGTATAAATTTTTTAAAACATTTTTTTGATTTTTTTTTTGCATGTTTTACTTATTTTTTTAAGAAGCTCTATATTATTTTAATAAATAATTTTGGGCTCCGATAACACATTATATTATATTAGGTATATATATACATAATATATATATATATATATATATATATATATATATATATATATATATATATATATATATATATATATAATATTTCTTTAGTTCATTTAATCAGAACCAGGTACATTTTAATTTATTTTTTATAGTCAATTTTACTACAAAATTCATTAAATAATTAATTATTAACTAATGTCAATAATGTTGTAAAAATTAAAAATTATTTTTATGATTTTCTCATTATTAATGTATTTTTTTCAAAAATAAAATAAGGTTATTTGTGAACCTAAAAAATGTCAATGAAGAAAATACAGTCCTATTTAAAAGTATTTATGCAAGCTAAATTTTTAAATGTGTTGAACGAAAATGTTAAAATTTTTTTAAATTAATTTAATTATCATAATTTTAATTTCAATGGAAATTTTTGTTAGTAACTTCAACTTGGGAAAAAACTATTTGTGCACCAAAATATTGATTCAAAAGTATTGGTAGATACAAAAATATCAATATCGTGGAATTATGGTGATGGCCGCATTATATCATATTTCTATATCATATCAGCGTTCGTCCTATTTCCATCCTAAGGTGCAAAATTAGCAATGCTTTTATTTGGAGCAAAACAGCCAAATTTTGAAATTCTTAAGAAATTTGGAACCATCTGTATTGGAGTAACATCCTTAAAACCTCGATCTCAACGTTGTTGAAAACGTAGGGGCTTATTCAAAAAAAAAATATCTTATGTTATTGGAAGGACCGAATGGGAAACTTGGAATGCCATAGTTAATGCGTGGTCCAAATTTCTTAAGAATTTTTAATAATTTAATAATTTTTGTATGATTTGATTAATCATGGATCCGTGTTTTTCAGTGATTAGTTGATTCTGAACATTTTTGTGCGACAAACTGTATTAAAAATTTAGCTTGCACAAATACCTTTGAATATGGCTGTATTAGAAAAATAAATTTATTGTAATATCTTGCTTCTCATTAAATGAATAAACTTACAAATATTTTTATATATTATATATACATTGATATATAAACATGTATGTATATATATATATATATATATATATATATATATATATATATATATATATATATATATATATATATATATATATATATATATTTAAAAGTTTCATCAATAATATTTTAATTATGACAATTATTAATTTTATTTTATATTAGGTGATCCATCAGCAGCTGTCCTAAAGTTAGAGCCATCAGTTTCTTACCTAAGGCCTGGTGATTCATTTGAAGTTGAATGCGTGTCAACAGTTGGCTTAGATAACGTGATTATATGGGAAAAAGAAGACGGAACACGGTTGCCTTACAATTTTAGGGTAAGTTTAAATATTAATATAGAAATTAAGCAACTTTTTTCGGATCAATCTTTATCTCCAAATGAGAATCGTTTTATAAATTTTTAAATTATAATTTTATAATTGTTTTTTTAATAGACAAAAATTACCTTAAAATCAGCAATCCCTACAACTTTTCTTCCGAAATGACATATTAAAATCCTAAATTGCAAATATTCTGCCAAAGAGACCTGTTTCTATATTCTTGTGATACAACGCTGACAAAATAAAATACTAGTTTCAGTTACCTAATATCATTCACTTAGTTTAACGTAATACCGTTTTTACTATTTTCTGAACTATATAGAAATAATTACATCTTTCACTAAAGTTGTAGTATTTTGCTGACCAACCATCACAATTTTTAGTGCAGTTTGATTTAAAATTAAGATATATGTTTACTTCATTGCTAATATTATTACTAATATAAAATCTCTTTTATTAGCCAAAATCTAATAGGTACAATAATTAATCGATAGTTGCACTGTTAGAACGTTATGTTTATCAATATTATAGAACTAGAAGTATAATTTATTCTGAATTTAATTAATTTTAAGAGCAAATATTTGTTGATTGTATGTTAAGCATACATTTTCTAGATTTTGAAAGTACAAAGTTTAATTGTTTTCCTTTAGCAAATTGATAATCGTTTAATTATGCAAGACGTTCAAGTTGATAACGAAGGTAAATACATATGTAAATGTGAGTCTGATGGGCATTTATACACTTCACAATATGAATTAAAAATTCAAAACAATCAGGAAGAAAAACGTAGACCAAAAATAGAATATGTTGAAGTTGGCTCAAATGTTGCGCTACAATGTCATCCGGATACCCATCCATCATTATACCTATGGAGTCGCTTAAACGGTGCTCTTCCGCAAAGGCAAAGTTATACAAGAGTAAGTGAGTAAACTTATTTGATAATTTATATACTAATTGTGATTTATTTTATTTACAGTCACTCCTTAATTTAACAAACGTACAAGCTAGGGACGCTGGTACCTATGTTTGCTCGGCCACACATGCAGGGCAAACTGTGGATTTACCAACAATTTTGGTCGTAACAAATGCCATTCCACATTTCCCTCAAGCACCTAAGAGTTATATGACATTCGAAAAAATTCGAGACTCATACATGAGATTCATTATTGAGGTAACATTCCGACCAGAACGAGCTGATGGCCTAATATTATATAATGGCGAACGACCAAATAACGGAGATTATGTTGCATTATCATTAAATAATGGTTATCCTGAATTTAGATTTGATTTTGGAAATCAACCATTAATAGTCCGAGCTAAAAATCCAGTGACGTTAGGTGAATGGCATACAATTAAAATAAATCGTATACGCAAAGAAGGTTACATGATAGTAGATAACGAACCAACAGTTACCTTTCCACCGGAAATCAAGTTCCAAGGTCTTGATCTCATGACAAATCTTTATCTTGGTGGAGTTCCTTCATTTGATGAGCTTCCAGCGACAGCAATTGTCAATAAAGTTGGGTTTATTGGATGCATAAGTCGATTAATAGCCGGTCCAGATGAGTTGCAATTAAACAAAGATTCAATTTATTCAGAAGGTACAACATCATGTGAACCATGCGCAGACGATCCATGTGCAAATGATGGAGTATGCTTGGAGGCGCAAAGCGAAAAAGGTTATACGTGTGTGTGTCAAGATGGATTTACAGGACGTAATTGTCAACGGAAAGGTGAAAGTTGTAAACCACAAATATGTGGAACTGGCAATTGTCTTGATACCGATTTAGGACTTCAATGTTTTTGCCCATTAAATCGTACTGGAGATAGATGTCAAATTGTTGAGCACTTAGACGAAGGTAATATTTCATTTAAAGATGGCAGCTATGCGGCATACAAGTAAGTACAATATTGTCCCATTTTATTGAAATATAATTTTTTTAACATTTCGTTTATAAATTATTTTCTAGAACACCAAAATCATCAAAACTAAACATTAAATTTAAAATTAATCCGACAACACTCGAAGATGGTGTAATTTTGTATATTGCTGAATCATTAACATCACCCGGTGATTTTGTATCCGTCACACTTAAAGATAGTCATGTTGAGTTCCGTATTTTGGTTGGTGCACGAGTTGAACCAGTATTAGTTCGATCACGAGGAGAAATGGAAGCCAATAAATGGACCGAAATAACTATTGAACGAAAGTTTGGAGAACATTCACTTAAAGTTGGGGATGAACAACCTGTGGTCGTTAAACAACCCCAAGGTACCACAAGAAATATTGTGTGGAAGTCCTTATTATATATAGGCGGCTACGACAAGCGTAGATACTTACATCCACAAGTTGGAACAGATCGTGGTTTTACTGGATGTTTATCTGAGCTAGAAATATCAGGCGTTAATCATGAATTAGTTTCACAAATGTTAGATTCAGCTAATATTCAAAACTGTAGTCCAACGAGTGATAAGGTGACTGACTATACGTTTTGATATTTTTATAATAATTACTAATGTTAATGATTCTTAATTTAGAATAATACAAACTGTAGGCCTGGTTATGGTGGGCGTGATTGTGCAATAGTTATTGATGTTTGTATAGCGCAAAATCCATGTGAAAACGATGCTGTTTGTGTTTCACACGAAGGAACTTACCAATGCAATTGTCCACTAGGATTTGCAGGACCGCAATGTCAAAATTGTAAGGGTTAATTAGGTTTTCTAAGTTTTAAGCAATACTTTTCATTTATTCAATTATATATTCATAACAGGGATAAATATTGATGTAGCAGGATATTTCCGTGGAAACGGCTATATCGAAATAAACGGCACCACTATTTCTAAGACCGCTTTACAATCAACATCTGGTATTGCTATATTATTTTCGACAACACACTCTGATGGTCTACTAGTATGGAATGGTCAGGATAGGAATGAAAAATACAATGGACAAGATTTTATTTCACTTGGGCTAGTGAACGGTAAATTAGAATTTGCTTTCCGGCTTGACGGAGAAGAATCTACTATTGTTTCAAACGAATATGTAAATAATGGTAAAAGGCATGTAGCTATAATAAAACGTGATCGAAACAATGGCAGCTTAGAATTAGATCAAAAAATATTAACGGCAGAAAGCCGGCCAACTGGTAAACAAGATGCTTTTATCCCCGGTACTGTATTTATTGGTGGAGCACCTGATGTACGGTTCTTGACGGGAGATCGTTATTCTGAAGGATTCCATGGCTGTGTTCACATAATAGAGCCACTAGAGTCAGGTGTAATTTATCTTAAGGATAATGCCATTTCTGCTGCTAACGTCGATCAATGTCCACCGTGAGTATTATTTTGATTATTTTTAATTAAAACAAATAAATTTAAAAAGTAACTAACGCCATTTAAACATGCTGCATTAATTAATAAAACAAAGACCATCATGGATACCTTCATCATTGGTTTATTCGGATTTTGATTTAGATCCAGATTCTAATTTTGATTTCGATAATTTTGATGAAATACAGGAACCTCCTCCTGTCCATATCATGTATCCGCGGCCGACTTTTAATCATTCAAATAAATTATTAAATCCATTTAATTGTAATTGTATCATAGTGCTAATAGTTTTATATGATTATTTATGTTATATTATAACAAAAATTAATTTGTATGAAGTTGTGCGGTAATTTTTAGTTAAAAAGTGACAAAATTAGTAAAATTATTTTTAGGTAATAATCACAACGTTGAGATTTATCTTCTTATTTGAAATTAAGTTTTAATTAATTGCTCAAATTTATAATAAATTTAAAAACAAACAAAAAAGCATTCAAATATCATAGAGTGCATATTTTCGGATATTTCCAATAAAACAGGTGATAAAGCATTGACTTATAACGATTATTTAATTGCTTTTCTTTTAAATTGATTAGAATAATTTATTTATAATCATAGAAAAAGAACATAAGAATGATACATTTCGTATGTTAATATGGCATTCGAAACAATAAAAAATATATAGTGTATACTGGTTATGGCATGCCAGTACAAAATGAAACAACAACATATTTTGATCCTTGTTGCATATTATTTTGCATTAGTGATTTTTATTTTCAGTTTTGTTTGGTTTTATTTTTCCTTTCTCATTACTATTGTAGAGGTAGACGAATGCGGATGTAATTAACAAAAT
>OY744476.1:125519173-125632690 GCA_963556175.1 Tipula confusa
TATATATATATTTATATATATATATATATATATATATATATATATATATATATATTTATATATATATATATATATATATATATATATATATATATATATATATATTTATATTTATATATATATATATATATATATATATATATATATATATATATATAAATATATATATATATATATATATATATATATATATATATATATATATATATATATAAATATATATATATATATATATATATATATATATATATATATATATATATAAATATATATATATATATATATATATATATATATATATATATATATATATATATATATATATATATATATATATATATATATATATATATATATATATATATATATATATATATATATATATATATATATATATATATATATATATATATATATATATATATGTATATATATTTATTTATATTTATATATATATATATATATATATATATATATATATATATAAATATATATATATATATGTATATATATATATATATATATATATATATATATATATATATATATATATATATATATATATATTTATTTATTTATATTTATATATATATATATATATATATATATATATATATATATATATATATATATATATATATATATATATATATATATATATATATATATTTATATTTATATATATATATATATATATATATATATATATATATATATATATATATATATATATATATATATTTATATATATATATATATATATATATATATATATATATATATATATATATATAAATATATATATATATATATATATATTAATATATATATATATATATATATATATATATATATATATATATATATATATATATATATATATATATATATATATATATATATGTAAATATATATATATATATATATATATATATATATATATATAAATATATATATATATATATATATATATATATATATATATATATATATATATATATATATATTTATATATATATATATATAATATATATATATATATATATATATATATATATATATATATATATATATGTATATATATATATATATATATATATATATATATATATATATATATATATATATATATATATATATATATATATATATATATATATATATATATATATATATATAGCTTGTTCTCAACTTTGACACAACATTGTGACTGCATTGCTGTCATTTACATAAACGCACATATTTGTCAGGTAATTCCAGATATCGCAAAGCAAACCATAAACTATCCCGATGGATTGAGTCATAGGCTTGTTGGAAGTCCGAGAACACCAGATTTACACCACGGGATGTTTTGTAACATCTCCACTGTAAAGCAATGTATAGCATTGGGACATATGATCTCCACTTTTTGGCCATCGAGTATCCTGAAAAGCAACGAGTGATACTCTTTCATAGCTGATGGAGTGCTATCAAACGGTCCTGGTTTTCTTAGCTACTGCACGTTCCACATACCGATCATAAACTGCGTGTCTGTTCAAATTTTGGCGGTATCTATTTTTATTTTTGCTGATATACTAAACATTGAGGTTTTTTACGGGTAGTCAGCCCAGCGATTCAACATTTGTTTAGTCGCCTCCTACGACAAGCCAAGGTTGCTGTGGTGGAGTTCTAAGGATTCCATGCTTGTTGATAAGCCTTTTACGAAGCATGGGAGTATAGGAGTATAAATGAGCATGCTATCCTTAGAATGCCACCACAGCACCCTTTGCTTGTCCTAAGAGGCGACTAAACAAAAATTACATCGCTGGGCTACCACCCGCTTCCGTAAAAAACTTTACTGTTAAAATAATCAACAAAATGAAATGTGGGTACTGCCAAAATTTAACTCGAATCCCACTTATGTTAACGAACACGCAGTTTAAGATTGGTACATGAAACGCGCTAAGAAAACCAGGCGCGTCTGTTTGCTCTATATCAGTGATATATCGCTTGGAATTCGTTGCTCTCCACTCGAGATAATATGGAGACTATGTATCCCAATCAGGGTTACCAGATTTAGAAATCACAAAATCGGGACAGAATAAAATTTCAGTCGTATCGAGACCGAGGTTGCATAAAC
The DNA here is from genome assembly GCA_963556175.1 of Tipula confusa. Classification (NCBI taxonomy): domain Eukaryota; kingdom Metazoa; phylum Arthropoda; class Insecta; order Diptera; family Tipulidae; genus Tipula; species Tipula confusa. Next base: position 125,521,293 of record OY744476.1, read on the forward strand.
GACTCTATGAAGTGAGATAACAATTTCGTCCGAGTCCGCCCAAGTAAATTTATTTATATTTATGTTATGCAGAGAGCAATCATCACAATACAAATACTGATTCATAACACAACAAGATTGTTGTTAATATCGACAGTCACGAGGCCAACGATTTATTATGAAGAGGGAAAAGCTTTATTTTCGCTTCAGTATTTGTTTAAGCGAAACGATAACTATCCAAGGCGCTTTATATTGAAATTTCGGAGGGCGTAGTAGTCGGAATCAGCAAACATGCCGAAATTTTACACTTTTATTTCAATTTATGGCTTATATAAAATTATACCACTAAAAATGTCACCACGGGCGATTTGATGAGCAATAATATTAAATTTGATGATTTAGCATCTTTTACACCACAATTTTCGATAATTTATTATTGAAAATAATAATTTTATGTGGAAATATGTTAAGCGAATTTCGGAATATGCACTTATTTTGTACAATTGTATAACTTACGTTGATTCCGCAGTGGTTCCGGAAGTATTAATGACTTCTTGACTCATTTCTTGACTATGAAGTAATACACGATATTTGATTTGGTAAAACTTCTACATTTTTTTCGTAATTGTAGGAAATTTTCATCAAAAATCGGGAGTCGGGACAAAATAATTCAAATCGGGACAATCCCGAGCAAATCGGGGAGTCTAGTGACCCTGATCCCAATGCTATACTTTGCTTTATAGTGGATATGACCTCGGCAATCTTGGTGTTGGCTTTTTTTGGGCCCCAGGTAAATCAAAAAAGCTGTTTATGATTTCAAAGTAGTTGATAATCGTGTGTATAAGCTACGTTTACGCATGCGGTTAGCGAACCTGTCAATCATTTGTGTTCATGCGCCCATTGATGTAAGCTACCTAACGATAAAAACTCATTTTACAATAATTTGGATAATAATAATAATAAATGATGATAATAAATGCTAGAGCTGGCAAAAATCAGAACTTATGTGGAAATACGACAGCATGAAATTTACATTAGTGTTTCCAGACTATCAGTATATTTATGATAGCATAACCTAACAAGACTTAACATAACATAACGGACATAACAGTCTCCGACGCTTAATTTAAGATAATGAGAGGTACTTTAATTTGAAATATAATCTCCTAAGTAGGTAGGTCTATTGCGTTTACGTTCAGATCTACGAACTGCTTGTTGTTGACTTCCTTGAGGCTCATTAGGTGGCTCTTGACTACTCGGCAATTCGGCTTCTTGACTCTATGGCTCAGGTTGATTCTGAGGAATTGTTAGTTCGAAATGGTGTTGACTATAATCGTTGGTATTTTGCGTAAACGTGGTAATTTAAATATCTGGAGAGAAATGAACTTTACGTTGTGAACTTTGGTAGATTTTAATTGATCGATATGTCATTTTAGTGTGTAGCCATCATAGAGTTGAACAAGATAATGAAGTTCTCCAAATTTTTGTAGAACTGTACCAATCTTCCGTACCGTTTTATTGTTCCGAATGTGTATAACTTGAACTCTTTCTCCCAAGCTTATTTGACGTACTCCTGGAATATGGTTTGAAGGTTGAAATTTGATTGGTGGTTTCAATGCATCAAGCCGGTTTCGAATACGTCTGTTGAAATATAATTCTGCTGGACTTTTTCCTGAATTGAGTGGTGTAGCGCGGTAACGTTGTATAATTTCATTGACTTTCTTGAGTAGAAATCCTGGTTCTGATGACATCGCTTTCAATTTACGTTTGAGTGTTTGTACGTTGCGTTTTGCTAACCTATTTGTACCAGGATGTCCTGGAGCAATAAGTTTTGGAAAAATACCGTTTTTGTTGCAGTACATTTTGAATTGATCACTAGTAAAGATGGTCGCATTATCGAATACCATTATTACCGGAAAACTATGAGTAGCAAAAATGTCGGAGAGAAGATTTATTAATGTTTGCGTGGTAGGAGCATCCCGTATTTATGACTATTAAAAAAATGATCTTGGAATTGTCCTGCATAGTCGATATGTATCCTTTCTTATTTTTCAGCTGGTTCCTCCCACTGGAGTAGTGGGGCTTTTGCCGGTTTTGATTGAACTTGGACACATGCTTCACACGACCGTACACAGTTAAAAATCTTCTGTTAAAATGGAATAGAAGCCTTGTATTAAATTTTATACAATACAATATTCTATTATAATTTAATGCAAACCACCGATAAACAATTGTTTAATACAATACTATTTAAAAATAATGATATTGCATTAAATATTTTTGTTAAAAATGAGTGCAGCGGTAAATCCATTATTTTACTCTTATTTTTACTCAATTTGACTCTCATCGACAGTTATCATAAGCAAAAAAAAAAGAGAATATGTACTTTTTTATATAATATGTATAGGATAGCTATATATTTTTTGTTTCGTTTCTCGATCGGTAAATTTGTATATTCTCGACTTATCCTAAATTTTTTGATTTATATTTGTGTAGCGTTTAGAGCAGATCCATTTTAAAATGATATTTTTTTTTTATTTTTTTTTTTAATCAAGAGAAAAGTAGAGATATTTAGGTTTGTGATAAAAAATAAAAAATAATATGTGGTCAACATGTGGTTAATATGTGGTTAATAAAAATTATTAAACATAGTGATAGCGAGTTTAAATATAAAGATTTCGTAATTTCAGGTAAGTCGCACGTTTAATTTGTTGATTGTATAGTTTTTAATATGTAATATTAGAAGTATTAGTTTTTAATATGTAATACTGGAAGTATTAGTTTTTACTATACTAAGGTCACATGACAGTTTCTAGTGATTTTATTGGCTTATTTACTTAATAGAATTAGTATTAAAAATTTAACACTTAATATCTAATTAAAAAATAATTTATTAAATAATAATTATATAAAATTTTGATATTATAGTTCTTACTAAATATACTAACTTAAATTTTTTTCAAACTTCAATATTTAGATGACACATCTCATTTTGTGGATTGCGAAGAAACGCTTGTTCCAGCCCATATGTTTATAGAAATAATAAAACGATGAGTATAATCCATAATTTCACCTGAATTAAAAGAACCTACATCAGCTTTACAAAGGAGTGGTATTAATAATTCTTAAAAATTAATAGAAACAAGTTGCCAACTTATAATAATAATTTGATTAATTTTAATTTTTAATCAAATAAAACAAATAATCTGTAATATTAGTATGAAAATAAAAAATGTATTATAAAGAATGATATCTATTGAAAAATAAAAACCAGTTTTATAAAAATACAATAAAATATTGCATTATTACTTTTAAATAGAGGCTGCATTTAAATATAATGGTTCCATCCATTATACTAATAAAATAGTGGCACCATTGAAAGTTAATAGAAACAAAAACACACATTTTAATAGATCTTGTTTTTAAAAAAACTAATGGTGTCTGTATTAAAATCTAATAATTCAAAATTAATATTTTTTAATACAACTTGCATTAAAAAAATGTAATGATTTTCTTCTATTAAAATGTAATAGAAAATTGCGTTGGACTTATATACAATAGAAGTAGTATTGTATTTACGTAATTTTTTTTTACTGTGTACTATCCTCTCAATATCGCGATCTATTCCTTTCCAAAAACAATATCTTCTGGCGAGTTGTTTCATTCTGGTCATTCCAGGATGAGTATGATAAAGTTCTTGAAGAATTTGAAGTTGAAATTTTTTTGGAATCTATTATGTATCGAATTCAATTTTCGACTAGTTATGTTTTCGATCAGTTGAGGATTACCCATCAACTGTGTAATACATATACGACCTCTATGAAAGAGAGTCGAATGTACGGTATCGAGTAAGATGGACGCACACGAAATCCATATGTGTCAATAACAAAAAAATCTAAATATATCAACCAGTTTTTACATAATCGACCAACAAGGGTTTAATATTCATCCATAAAAAGATATAACAGAATCAAAACTCGTTGACCCTTGAAGATAATTCCGTTATTGAGTGTATAGATGTCTTCACTTTCGTCGAAATTGAGTAACTTTGACAAAATTTTAGAAAGATCTGGATCTTTATCTGTCTTGGAGGCTAATATTTCGGCATTTACGTGTTCGTTCGAAATTTCGAAAATTGATAGAGAACATAATTCATTTACCTCTTCGTTGATGACTTTTTCTACAGAACGTAGAATCGTCTACAGACGGTTTTTCTACTAGCTGTGTTGCACGAGATAAACAATCAACGTTAATGTGCTCCGATCCTTTTTTGTAGATTATTTCGTAGTTAAAACTCGACAGGAATTTGGCATAACGCAGTAATCTCGATGATGTTATTGCACATCTTGCTGTGCTGATAAAAACTCCGTGTTAGAGAACGATTGTCGGTGACAAGTTGAAATTTCCTCCCGTAAAGGTACATAAAAAAGTGATTAATTGTAAATATAGTCACTAAAGCTTCTCGATCTAATTGACTGTAATACCTTTCAATGGATTTTAATGATATGGATGCGAATGCGACAGGATGCTCAATATGAACAACCATATGCGAGAGCACCCTTGCAATACCCATAGGACTGGCATCACATGATACTAATACTGGTAGTTCGGAATCGAAAGGTATTAATACCTTATCGCTGGAGATTGTGTATTTTAGTTTTAGAAACGCCGATTCACACTTTGATGACCAATAAAATTTTGTTCGTTTTTGAAGAAGTTGACGTAATGGAAACGTGATTGTAGATAAATCCGGTATGAATCTGGAATAGTAGGTAACCATACCTAAAAATCTGCTAACATCATCTGCTGTAGCTGGACGTGGCCATTTTCAGGTGTAGATCATGTTCTTTTAATGGCTGGAGACATTGAATTAAATGGTTTCTGCATTCTTCTTCTGTTACACAATGTACGATGATATCGTCAAAGTAAGACATGGTGTTCTTTAAACCGAAAATTATTTGTTCAATAATACGATTAAATTCTAATGGCGCCGTTTTTATTCCAAATGAAAGTCGATTTACTTTGTATGTCTCTCTATGGGTTGAAATAGTTTGAATGTTACTCGATTCTTGATATACTCGAAGATGCAGATACGCTTTATATAAATCAAAACGGCAGAACTATATTGATCCTTTGAGGTTGTTTAAAATTTCATCAATATGACGGATTGGGTAATTTGCAGATACAAGTTGTGGATTCACCCCAACCTTGTAATCGACGCAGAGTCGAACACCACCGTCAGCTTTGGGAATAATTACAAGTAGAGATCCCCAGTCACTCCTTTCAACTTTGGAAATAATTCCGGACGCTTCCAAATCGTTAAGCTCTTTGTCGACACAATCTCGAAGTGCATACGGAACTTTCCGTTCCTTGTAGAAAACTGGCTTAGCATATTTTCGAAGTTGAAGCTTTACTTGGAAATTTGGCACACAACCTACTTTTTAAATAAAAATTTGTTGAAAATTATCGATAATAGCTTCAATTGAATTTAAATTATCAATTTGAGCATTTTTTTTGTTAACACCTAGATTGTCCACTTGCTGGAGGTTGACGTTTAAGTGTCGGATCCAAATGAGTCCCAAAAGAGCGTCATATCGACCGACGATCTTTGTATTTTTTCAAAATCTGACTCCTCAGATTGAAGGAGTTGTTCTCTTTAAAGCCTCGAATGAATTGCGTTTGAAGAAAAATACTTGAAATGTAAGCTTTGCATTCACATGTTGACACAAATGAACATTCAGTTATATCCCGCCGGAGTAATGCAACATAATTAGCCACTATCTGTATGATGGCATAACCCAACAAGACTTAACATAACAACGGACATAACGAAGACCCATCCTACGAGGAGTTTACACTGGCCATGTAAAGACTAAAATTCTCTTGTAATAATACCGAGCTCTGTCGTTTCGACCTTTTTCGATTAGTAAGGCAAACGAAGTTATTTGTCTGATGAATGGAAAGTAGCCGTGTTGTGCAGTTTCCTTTAAAAAGGTGATCGCTCAAAATGCGAAAACTATCGCGACGTAGCTCTCCTTTGCAAAGCATACAAATTACTGTCTTACATATAGTATTGGAAAGAATCACCCCACTGGCGGAAGACTATTGTAGGTGACTACCAAGGAGAATTTCGTCCGAATTGATCAGTCACTAATCAATTTTTTTCACTAAGGATGATTCTTTCTAAATATTACGAAACATCTCGTGACGTACATCTGATGTTCTTATTAGATTTCCACCAGGTCTATGACTCAATCCATCGGTATAGCTTACGGTTTGGTTTGCGATATCTGGGAATACCTGACAAATATGTGCGTTTATGTAAATGACAGCAATGCACTCACAATGTTCCGTCAGTCCAACCACTATCAGTGTAATTGGACAGAATGGCAATGGTGTCAAAGAACTACTGGACTCCCTTGTACGATTCTCAGTTTCTGTTGGTCTCAAACTCAATGAGTTCAAAACAAAATACATGATCATTGGTTTTAGAGACCAAGACGCAATGAAGTTTTGAGGACTTTACACCGTGTAATGAAAAAGTATTATTTTATGTAAAAAAAACTTATGAACCAGAAAATTGTTTTTCTACATTAAAATAAATTTATCATCAAATGGCTATGGGCCACAATTTCCAAATTGGAGAAATATAACATATATTATTCACTAGTATTATCTAATTTAATTTAACGAAATGTATTTAGTTTTTATAAGTACATCAAATGTTTATTTTATGTTGCATGTTGTTGTGTTACTTATTACTTAAGTGAGGTTACAAAGCTCGATAGTGACAGGGGTGTATTTCCTTATTCAATATTACATAGTACTAATTTATCTATGTAAGGGTGCGTTAATTTTTACATTTTATTACATGCTTCCTTTTTAACTTTTTTTTTACGTTTTGCTTAAATCTATTTTGTAATCTTTTAGATACGACGGTGTTTGAATTTCTCTACGGGATCTTTTATTGATTTCAAGAGGATCAGTTTTTTTTTTCGATACTTAATTAATCTAAGTCCCAGTTTTCATTTAAATTGACTTGTTCAATCATATCTGCACTCCGCCGCTTCAATCTAAATTTTCAATACTTTCATTTAAATTACTATTGTCTATAGTAGTAGCAATACTACTTAAATTATTTTCAATATTACTGACTATTGGGGAACAGACCGAGCAATTGGCGCAGTGGTTAAAGCTGCGGTGTTTGGGACGGGAGGTACCGGGTTCGAAACCCAACGGGGGAGGGTTGCAAAAGGGATTTTTCATCGGTGATGACAATGAACACAACTATGACCCCCCCGTTGGAGTGCAGAATTCATGGGCCGAACCATCGTCCATGCCAATACAGGCTGGCTGGAGCAATGCAATGTGCAGATGGATATTTGAAAACGCGAACCTGTATTCGCGCGTCCTCAATTTGGCTAGTAATGGCGTAAAGTAGGACGTTAATTAACCGCGAAAGAGTTGGGAGAGCTTCGGCCCCAAAACAGATTGCATAGAAATAAACAAACAAACAAACAAACAGACTATATCAATTTGACCATCTCCACTATTCTCGTTCAACGAGACACATTCAGCAAAAACAGAATCATAATGATCGATCAAATTAACTTTTTCATTGAATGTTATCAATGTTTTTCTTAAAAATATTCTGTTTCTTCTGAACGTACCGTGGACTTGACGGACTATTCTCAATCCCAGATTCTTTGCAGACATTTCTAAATAAGAAGCTGTTAATTAAGAAGCTGTTATTAGAGGTAATTTTATCAGGAATTCCAAATCTAGAAAAAAAAACATTGAAAACGTTTATGACTTCTAGAGCCGTTTTCGTTTTTATTTGAGCTAATTCAATCCAATTTGAAAAAGAGTCAACAAGTACCAAATAATATTTATTATTCAACTCAAATATGTTAGAATAAACTCTGTCCGACGGTCTTTTCGCTATTTCAAATAGATGCAGCTATTTCAAATAGATGCAATTGTTCTTTGCAATTCTGTATCAAACTTTTTTTTCTTGTTTTTGAACCCTGCAATATTTTCTGGGGCCGAAGCTCTCCCAACTCTTTCGCGGTTAATTTGAAACGTCATACCTTACGCCGTTATTAGCTAAATCGAGGACGCACGAATACAGGTTCGCTTTTAAGTCCATTTGCACATTACATTGCTCCAGTCAGCCGGTACTGACATGGACGATGGTTTGGCCCATAGATTCTGCATTCCAATAGGGGGTCAAAGTTGTGTTCTTCGTCATCACCGATCGTAATCGAACCCGGTACCTCCCGTCCCAAACATCACAGCTTTAACCACTGCGCCAATTGCTCGGTCTGTTCCCCAAACTGACACGCATTGCATCTACTAATAAAATCTTGTATATCTTTTGCCATATCTAGCCAATAATAAGCTCACGAGCTTTTAATAAAGTTTTTTCCATTCCCAAGTGTCCTGTATGTACACAGAAGCATATATAATATCTTCAGGGCTTGTATGTACACATTTAAGCATTTATAATATCTTCAGGGCTTGTTCCTTCTCTATCTGGGCATATTTCTGTTCTATGCAAGTTAATGCACGCGAAAAATATGAAATTGAATGGTCATTTTGCATTAAGTAGCATTCAAGATCGTCTTTTGAAGCATCTGTCTGAATAGTTATTGGTTTATTTATATCAAAAAACTTCAAAACCGGTTCACTACAAATTTCAATTTTTAGATTACCTAAAGCTTGGTCATGCTGACTTTCTCATATGAAAAGCACGATGTCTTTAGTAAGTTATCTTAAAGAAACTGTAGTTGCTGTATGAATGTTATTCATAAATTTACCCAAAAACTTTAAAATCTTCAAAATTCTGATCAATTCCTTTTTTATTTTGGAGTATCGAGTTCTTTAATTGCTCTAATATGCTTGGGCCTAGTTTAATGCCTCCTTCGACAATTACCTGTCCCATAAACCGAATACTGTTTGTTTTGTATCGTAGCTTATCGCAATTAAATATAATATTATATCGTTTCGCTAGCCTCATAACATTGTTTAACGCTACGTCATATATCTGCTCATTTTCACCTGCTATAATCAAACCATCAAAGTATACCTCAACATTGTCGATCACATTATTAGGGCAACACCTTTCGAATTTCTTTTTTATGATATTAAAGTCGGCCGCTTGCTCACAGTCTGATTCCACAACTCTTTGGCTTTCAAGTACTTTTGAGTGTGTTTTACTCATTTCTACGACTCTACAAAATTCAAGCGCTTTTTTCAACGACTATTCAGCATAGGAATTAAGCACGACTCTTAGTGATTAAAAAAAATCACTAACGAAAAATAATTATTAAAACTGCTACAATAAGGTTACATGATACCAACTCAAAACACGGAGGATTTACATGATACCAAAAAAAATCACTATACAAAATTTATTTTATGAGTACATCCATACCAGTCGATAAAAAAAATCATCATAGAATTGATAACAAATATGCAATATTTAAAATAAATAAAAGATATTATGAATTACAAATACATATCATACAATGTTTTATTTTATTTTCATTTATTTATTGTATATAATATATGAACTTTGCCGACTAAAAATGAATTTGACCAATAAACTTGTACAAAACCGTCGAACAATATGTAAACAACAGTTTAGTTAATAAATTTAGTTTTAAATTTCTTTTTGTAATAGACTATGTGATAAACGTAACTCGTCTATCACATAGTCTGTTACAAAAACAAATTTATGGTTTTATAAAACTATTACAAAATAAATAAATTATAATAATAAAAAATAAGTATTAAGTATACTTATAAATACAACTTAGATAATAAAATAAAAAAATTTAAATATTTAGATGTTATTATATTATATTCATTTTTGTATATTTTTAATATTAAAAGACAAATAAATATATCAAATTTAAATATTTAGCAAAGCAAAAAATAATTATTTTTGTATTGACAACAATGTCGAAATAAGCGACATGAAACTAAAAATAAAACGCCATGGGTTTGAAAACGGTAAATTTTGTATTACATTTTGTTGTTATTTAAGAGTATTTTTACAATAAAACATATTTTATATGCAAGAAAAACGTGAGATAAAAATATAAATTTAACTGTTGAGTGAGACGGACAACTTTTGCTTCACGCTATTTTTTTCGGTTTGTCGCCATAATTATGGCAGCAAAACGAAAAAATACAAAATTATTTACAAAAAATATAAAATCGGAGTATTTTTTATGATTGAAAATTGCTGCAAAATACACATGCACATAAAAAATTGTGTATGGGCGAGAATATATATCTCACACACAAATATACAATTTTTGTTTAATTTTTTCATAGCTAAATTCATTTTAGTTTTATTTTCAGTGTGTAGTAACAACTAAAATATTGATGTTAAAAAAATTAAATAAATTTTTGATATTATTGAAATATTTTGATAATAGTGTCGTAATAAATAAAATAAATATTGTAAATATTATATTCATCGGATAAATTTTTCGATAAAAGGATAAAAGGATAAATAAATATTCATTGAAATAGGACAATCTCATAATTAAACAAAAAAACACAATTTATTTTGGAGATGTGCACATACATTTTTGATTTTTTTAGGTTATTTAGGGAAGGCGTCAACTTTCATAAACTATAAAATGTAGCTAAAACAAAAAAACAGTTGTCTTCGTCACTTAAGTGTAATTTACCACTTGAGTGACACTTGAGTGTTGAATTTATCTTTCTTGTTTTGGTTTTGCTGCAGATTTTACTGTTTGGCCCAAAACCCTCTGTACTACAAGCCGTATTCATTGCATACTCATGCTATTTAATTATATACACATAAGAATGTATTGTAAGTAAAAAACGTGTCGATATATGATTTAGAATATAGTGTAAAATAAAAGAAACATTTCCATACTATAAAACAAGAGTGTAAAAATTGTCTAAAAAAATTTAAAAGGCAAAATTGATGTTATCTCTTTCCTATACAAAACACAAATAACAAAAAATGAGACGAAAAAATTCTCAATTTTCCATATAAATAATACTATTTAATAAAATTAATTAATTTAATATTATTATTAACAAAAAATGTCTGTTTACAATTTACTATTATGTACAGACTACAAAATACAATTTGACATTTGATATTTTAATAAAAAAAAAAGACGAAAAGAGAGATAAATGCTTAATTATTCATAAATCTTAAATAGTATGCGTTATTTTAAGTTGAAAGTTGAGGTTATGAGGTACAATCTTTACTCTCTTTTGTTTTGTAGTATGCGAATGTTTATGTTATTTTACACTATATTTGAAACCATACATCGACACGTTTTTAACTCACAATACATTCTAACGTTAATATGACTTGATAGCATTAGTATGCGAAGAATACGGCTTATAGTAAAGAGGGTTTTGGATAAAAATGTTAAATAGTGGTAGTAGGAATGAGAAAATTATACATTTTTGTGGTATGGATTTTCATAGCACCAATACACTCAATTGTGTATATAGGTTTTGTTTATCTGTGTCAACGAAAGTTACAAGACGGCTTGTATAATAAAGAGGGTTTTGGTTTCGCTGCATAAAAAATATGTTTCATTGTGGAAAAACACCATAAGGGTTCCCTTTAAACAAGGTGAACCGTTTATGAACTATAAACGAAGAATGCTTTCCATACAATAGTTCGTAAACGAAACTTTTTTGCGGTGTAAAAGCGATCCGTTTACGGTGTTCCCGTTACATGATCTATTTTCGTGTAATATATAGAGATTTGTGTAGATATATATCAACTTAATAAAATGGCAAATGAAAGCATAATTTAATGTATTATTTGTATATTTTATTATTTATATATTGCATATAATAAAAGTATATTTATAAAAATGTATTTATTACAATACATATTTCATGTCACGTTAATAACAAAATTAATTTCAGCACTCTTGCAGGACGTATATTTCTTCATAGTAACTTCTGAAAATATATTAACAAAATTTAAAACAATATATTGCTAATTGGCGAGATTGAATTTGAGTTTTATACAAATACATACCGTTTATTATTGAGTTTAATAAAAGGAAATAAAAGTATTTATTTAAAAGAAATAATGTAGCGTCTTTCACAAAACAAAGGGCATCTATCTATATTATTCACAAAAATATACATATATTTTTATTCATAATTTATTATACCTATGTGTATGTGTAAAGTATAAAAAGTACTTTTGATTATATTCATAATGATGTATGGTTCTACCGCAATATTGAACGTGTTCAATAGGGCAAAAATGATAAAATATTCCATGATATTTTTTCTCACATTAACTTCATTCAGTAACACTGTAAGTTATAACGACGGCGGATGTTGTGTCGTTATTTTAATTATTCAGATTCGGATGTTGTGCAAAGCAAAGCTCAGTTTCGATCTGATGAGGAATTTAGTTAAAAATTGTCATCTCATCAGGCCATGGCAACCGAGTGCTATGTGTAAATGCTATTTTACGCTCTATATATATTTATGTACAGTGTTGCGTGTTGCAAGAGAAGTGTTGCGTGTTGCATATCACCTCGGGGTCACCATTATAGACGGCGGATGTTGTGTCGTTATTTTATTTATTCAGATTTGGATGTTGTGCAAAGCAAAGCTCAGTTTCGATCTGATGAGGAATTTAATTAAAAATAAATTGTCATCTCATCAGGCCATGGCAACCGAGTGCTATTTGTAAATGCTATTTTACGCTCTATATATATATATTTATGTACAGTGTACATGTAGCGTTAGCAAATTATATGAATGTGCACGAAATATCTGAATAATGTTTATGTTTGTGTAGCGATGGTCGCTACAAAATCAACTTCGATTGAACAGCCAAAATAAACATGACATGATACATTGGTTTTAAATGTCATAACAACTTTGTTTTTAAACATATGTTGAAAAACAATAAAAGCGATTGTTCGTTGATTTTAGATTAAATTTGGCTATTTTTTAATCTTTTGGTGGAAAACTTAATTATTCTAATAAAGTATATAATATTTTGTGAATATAAGTAATAATAATTCTATAGAAATAATAATTCTATAGTAATAATAATTCTATAGTAAAACTATAGTTTAATTATTGACGATAAGTTTTATCAATCATTTGTGAATATAAATAATAATAATGCTCGATTAGATTTTCACTTTTAGTTATATTAATCGTTTGTGAATATAAATAACAATACTTTTAGTTTAGTTTTTATAGTTGACGTCGGTTATAACTCTATAAGGAAGACTTCTTAAGGCATATGACACATAGGCAATATGGCATATGTTCAAACAACTTATTATATGTTTAACTGTTAAACACAAAAAAAAATTAAATAATAAAATAATAATATTTACATAAAATCACAACAACGGTAACGAAATATTTTGACAATCCAAATATAACATTGACTGCTGTAACCAAAACAAACAAGAAAATTCTTTATTTTTTTGTATGATTTATGGAATGAAGTTTATTCCAATATGTTATAGTTCTATTCAATATTCCAACGAGTCTTCGCTCAAGATCCGTGTATCAATTTCTGCTTGAACTTATTCAATATTCCATCGAGTCTTCGCCCGAGATCCGTGTATTAGTTTCTTCTTGAACCATTCAATATTCCAACGAATCTTCGTCCGAGATTCAAACCCAATGAATATATAATATTAAATTTTTTGGGATTAATAAAAACTCAAAAAATTAACTTAACAGTACTTGTTTATTATCGAGAAACAATGTTAGAAAATAATAACAATTATTATAGAACAATTAAATGTATGTGTTTTCACAAAACTTATTTTTTAACTGGCTGGAAAAATAAATTTTTCTTTTTAAATTGAAAACTTTGTTTTTCCAGCCCACTGAAAACCAAGAATTGCACTTAAAATTTTGCTGATTAAATTGCTGAATTAATTTTAAAAAAATCTTTGCTATGTTGACAACAGTCAATGAGTGCGTTTTATGCCAAAATTGATAAAATATATATTATTTTTTCATTCATCATTTTCACAAGGATTATTATACTACGTTTCACCTAGGTGAAATATAATACCACGTTTACACCGTATCAACTAGATATGATCGCTATTTAGTAGCGTGGTGTGAACGTATAGTAAAATACTTTAATACTTTTTAACATACTCTTTTGCTATTATAGTATTGCACGTATCAAAAAACCAAAATAATTTTTTGATATGAAATGTCATTTTAATACATTATATTTTTGTTAATAGTGAATTAACACAACTATATAATATCAGGTTTATAATTTATTTTTGATTTTATTTTAAACTATTAATTATTTTAAATTATTAAACTATTAAAAACGGAATAACTCCTTTAGGTACAAAATAAAATCAAACAATAGTACACTGTACAATACTCTAAAAATTAGAATCTCACCATCTGTCAAAGCAAAAAAGTAATAAAGTATTATAATATGGGTTTACACCAAGTTATATACAATAACATGGTAATATATTGCACAGGTCTTTCCTTTTCTTTCTCAAAAATGAATATTTAGTTGATTTTTGAATTTTTAAATTCAAAAGTATTTTTTAAGTCTATAAAGCAAGATCTACCTCAAAAATGTCTATACACACATATAAATGTACCTCCTAAATGACGTGATGCGCAGAAAAAACCATAAATGAAACTCTGTATATATTTCCATATTATTCTATATGCCTTGGGTTTACACCAATATGGTGCAAACTGAAGGAGAAAAATACTTTATTATCAAAATAGTATTATGGACTAATAAAGTTGGTATGTTGTGTACGTGGTATTAGCTAATTTATTTGAAGGGTTACCACGGAATTCGGATGAACCCTAAGAACGTTTCGCCGCGTCTGAGGCATCTCAAAAAACCATTACACTGAACTTTGTTTTTTAATAGCGAACTCACCCAACTCGTCCAACTTGTATACATTTCATTGATAGGCAATTATCGGCATTTCAATGGCGAATAATTGATTACAAAAAAGTTTTGCTTGAATAGCGTTTTGTGTGTTGTGTATTGAAATAATTTTAATATTTGAACTAATAGTAATTCAAGTAATTTATTCCGATTAGCAAAGTAATATTATAGAAAAAGCTAGTAATATAATTTCGAATATTAATGTTGTATGCAGGAAAAGTTTTGAGCACTAATATAAAATAAAATAAAAAAAATGAACATAGAAGTTGAACTTGTTACTACTGATGAAAAGAATGGTTGTGCTTGTGTTGTTAATGTCGAACGGAAAGATGTGGAGAGTATTGAAATAGGTAAGCTTAAAACAATGGAAAACATGGTTTAAACATAGAAGCATTTCGATTATGATTTTTGATTGTTAAAAAATTCCCCGATATTAGTATTTATGTTCTCTTGTTAAATTAATGTTTTCAACAGGTTTGTTCTCTATTAAATAATTCTATAAAAGTTTTAATAATCTAAAATTTACCTTTAAATTCATGTAATTTAGTCGAAAACGAATGCAAAAGCCAAGTCGATTGTACAATTTCTGATAAAGTTGATGAAGAGGGAAATAAAATGTCAGAAAGTACTACCGGCATAAACAAACGCCGCCATTCTGAAACTGAAGATGAAAATATTTCGACCGTAAAAAAATCAAAACATGAGAAAATGGAGGTCGCTGAAATAAACATTTTAGAGAAGGATAGCTTAAAATCTGATTCTTTGACAACAGGAATAACTGGAAATTCTAATAAAAGTTACATAAAAATTGAAGCAACTACTGAAAGCATAAATGAGGCCGACATCGTAGCATCATCTAGTGATGATCATGATGATCTATTAGATCGACTTGATGCTATTGATTCGTCCGGTCTTCGGTCGCCAGATTTGAAGCTGGAAGACATTGATACTACTGATCTAGAGAAAGATGATCTACTGAAACGCCTTGAAGAAGCAGAAGGTGGGAGTGAATCAGAGCCTATAGCAATACAAAATACTGCGGATGATCAAATATTGATAAATGAGGATTTATTATTAGATGGCGAGATTTCACCTGCCGAGAACGAAGAGTTAGAGCAGCCATCATCAACAAACGCAGATGCATTTTTGACAGTCGAAAATGATAATGAAAAATCTATTAATATGCATAATTTTGCACCTATTGAATCCAACGTCGATAATACCGCGGAATCCTCAGTTTTAATGGAATTAAATGATGAAGTATCTGATACTTCAGAAGCAAATGAGAAATGTTTAAGCACACCAATTACAGATGGTATAAAATCTGAGGTATTTACAGTAGATTCTACAGATGAACAAATGTCAACTAAAATCGATAATGCAACTGAAGAGGCAGTTGACAACGTTGATTCAACAAATGAAAAGTTGACCAATTTCCTATCAGAAGTTCCATCAACTTCGTTTTTATCTTCGACTACAGCAAACAATGAAAAACAATCTAAAATTAAAATTGAAATGAAAATAAATCCAAATGAGGAAAAAATTACGAACCATAAACCAGATAAAGATATTGAAACGTGCGTGGATTCGACAAATAAAGATGAAAATAAACCAGATATTACTAATGATAATCCATTGGTTGGACAGCTTTTAGAAATTACAGTAGATTCAACAAATGCTGAAATAAAATCTGAAGAGAATTTAGATATACAAATTTCTGATTCCAAAATAAAACCCCCAGATTCAACAGCTCTCGACATTAATAAAGAAATCTCTGAACAAAATGTTAAATGTAATGTAAGTGAGTGCAACGATGCTATTATTTCAACTGCTGATTCTTTAAAAGAAGAATCAAAAATTGCGAAAAGTCCAATCAAACTATCAGAAGATAATATAAATATAGAAAACATTGAAGTCAAATCTGACAACATTCCATTATATTTCGGAAAAGTAGAAAACAATTCAAAACCTGATATAATCAAAAATGAGGATGTATTAAAATTTAATTTAATTGAAACGTCGGAAGCACAACCAGCTGTAGAGGATCTGCTAAAATCAAATAAGCCAATAGAGCTAGAAAAGGAAGCACAATTTTTAAAAGCAGAAATATTAAATACAGTTAAAGTAAAATCAGAAAATGTAGTATTCTCATCTACATTAATTACTTCGGAAATTACAATGAAAGAAAATTCAGAAGCGCAACCATTGCTCACAGAAAAACAGGTTGAATGTAAAATTACTTTTGAAACTCCATGTGCATCGGTAACTTCGTCATCTAAAGAAGACTCTCCTAGTAAATCCATTTTTGAGGGTAGTGCAATTAATAAAGATACCGTAAATATTGACTTAGAAGAACCTCCGCTAGAAACCCTATCCACAGAGAACGTCGTAGCGAAATCTGTTGATTTAAATTTAAAAGATGTTGAAAAGATGGATGTGGATGAAAATCTACTGGCTGATAATGAAGCTGCTGATCTATGTGAGCAGGTAACGGTGGTTGTTATTGATTGTGACAATGATGAAGAAATAACATCTAATGTAAATGAAAACGATGCGCATATTAAATCAACAAATGTTAATATGGAAGATGCTGCACAATATTCTGACTCAACAGCAAGCATCAATAGCACCAGCGAAGAGGCTCTAATCAATCACAACAAAGAGACCCACTTAGAAGAAAATGATAAATGCGATGGAAATCTTAACATGAGTTTAGATTCAAACAATCCTAAATCTACAAACAAAGATAAATTGTTTGGGAACGTCATGCTTATGAATAATGGAAGTTCGACTCCAAACTCCAATAATACTTCTGTCACAACATCTAATGTGTTTAATAGCACACCAATTCTAAAGAATTTTGAAATTACTTCTGAAAATGTTTCCAAAATATCAGATAACACAAAACCCTGCAGCTCCAGGTCTATTATTGTTCTTAATGATGATACTGTAGCCGATACCACAGAGGAAGAAGGTACAACTCGTAAGTAGGAATTTGAATTTTCCTGTTTTAATTTTTAATCAATATTAACAAATACTAATGACAAATAAAATTTGATGTTCTTTTACAATATTAGTTACAGAAAACGAAACTCAAAGTTCTTCAGATGGTATTACAAATTTTGCAAAATCTATAATACAACTAAATGGACTTTCACTTTCTTCTTCGCCGTCCGAAGAAATTAAAAATAAAGATGAAGATAATGTACCTAAAGATAGTTTAAATGGTTTAAACTTAGATCTTACCAATGAATCTTTCGAAGATGAATCGCTTTATGAAGTTGGTATTTTTTATGAAGAAAACGACATGAAATATTTAGTTATAGAGAAATTAGATCGTACTAAAAAAATAGGTGGGCGCTTGACTCCGGCATCATCGAGTGATGTAACAGGAAATGATTCTTCTGACAAGCGTTCTTCGAATGGTAGCGTTGGAAGTATAGGGTTATTTACATTACCACAGGCTAGATTATCTGCAATATCTTCTAATTCATCATCAAGCATGAGTCAAAAAAGTATCGGTAAATTTGCCATTCCCGCTTTACCACAAAGAAATAAGCAAACGATTAAAGGAATGTCGACATTGTGCAATTTCATGATTGATCATTTTTCTAAAATAAAAGCTAGCTTGAACCAGAGCCATGAGCATCAAGAGAGTTTAACCTATACCCCAAAAGGTCGAGGAAAAGAGACTACCAAAAAGTCACTAGTTAAAGAGCATGGAGAATTTAACTACGAAGAAAAATTTCAAAGCGGCAAAGGTAATAAACGGAAAGCGGATACCTCAAATGATTCAGTTTCTACCACAGACGACGAAAAAACACCTAAATCTAAAGTTTCTAAGAAAACTGCTAAAACGTCTAATGTGAGTGCTTCTAAACTAGGACATTTTTTAGTTCCACCGTCTGAGGTGTTGGATGACGCTAAAATTGGCTTAAACGTTTTAGCAAGATGGATTGATAAAAAATATTATGCAGGCAAAGTTGTTGAAAGTAAGCCCGGAATGAAGTACGTGATCAAATTTGAAGATGGGGCTTTAAAAACTTTACCTCAAGATCTAATTGTTTTTGGACGCGATGAAAATATTTTACCTTTGCTTGGCCATCAAGTACATGCTTTAGTTGAAAATGATGAATATGAAATTGGTTACGTTCAAGAATCGGAAATTGAAAATGGTGTAATTTATTATAACATTTCGATTGATTCAAACACGATACGCGTCACTAGTTCGGATATATATTTAACTGATGAACAAGCCAAATCCATTCAAGATGTATTTAAAAATTCAAGTGATAAACATATTTCGGATGATACACTTAATTTGACTGATGGTGGGGATTCAAAAATTGGATCTACGATTAAAGGACGACCTCATCGCAGTGTTGTTCAAAAACCAGAAGTAATTGCAGCTACAACTACTGGTAGAGGAGGTCGAGGGAAGAAAGGTGATAAAGCCGCTAATGAAACCGAAGCAGGATTTTCTGGTGGTATTGCACCAAGCAAACGAGGCAGGAAACCGAAACGACCACAACCACAATCAGAGAGTAGTGATGTATCGGATTCTCTTGAATTAGATTCAGCACCGAACAGCCCCGATTCAGCGTTAGAAGCAATCAACGGTGTTCAACCTGAACTTCAAAAAACGCCCAAAGAATCTCAAATTAACAGTAAGTTTCCTATTTTAACAAGTTCTTTTTAAATAATTTTTTAAAATTTTCCAAATTTCAATTTAAAATTGTTTCTTAAATTGATTTTTGTAGAAATGTGTATCATGGCCGAATATTTAGGAACTGATAAACCTGATAAAAATAAAAATTTAGAAGATCTTTTAGGTCCCATTCCAAACAACAAAAGCTTGTTCCGAAATAAACATTTCATTCTCACATGTACTATTGCCATGAAAACTCCGAGACCATCGTCTACGAAAAAGGTATTTATTTATTAACATATTTAAGGAAAATAAAATTGGTTAGCAAACAGTTTTTCCTTATAGTCTGAAAGTCCTGATGATATGAAAAATAAATATAGGACATTTACATCGCTTCCATTCATAAAGGAGCATTTACGTAAACAAATTGAAGAAGGTGGTGGAAAAGTTTATAATCATTTCGAAGATATTCCAAAAAATAAATACAAACAGTGCAAATTGATATCGCCATCACCATGTGTAACTGCCAAGTATGTTCAATGTTTGGCGGCGGAAATACCGGTACGTTTAATTAATTATAGTAAATTAAAACAACGTTTTTAGTTTATAAAATTTATGTAGACGGTTTTCAAATTTTCTACAAACAAATACAAAGAAAATGATTAAATCGAAAGTAATTAAGCAAGGGAGACTTACTTGAATCAAACTCGTGTTCTTCTATATTATAATGCTTAAGAAACAGATATGTATGTACTAATTTAAATGCCCGTACATAGTGGACACGATAATAATTATTTAGTAACATTAGTTTAGTAAGTTCTACTACAATTAGGTTGTAGCACAATATTATTTTTTGTAGTTCCCATCCATTTTATAATAATAATTCTTTAAAATATTTCGATAATAAAATTGTCTTATCCAAACTTCTTCAAATATATTTACAAGATTTATATTTGTTAATGACACCTCATAAAATCTAGATAGAGTGTTAATTTTTAAAATTTGTTCTAGCATAAACTTATATCTGGTCTGGACTGCTGGACATAATCGTACGAGTAAAATTAATTTTATCATTTTTTTTAGAACTCACTAAGTTCTTTACATACAGCCACTGTATTGGTTGAACTGAAATTAATTTTGTATTTTAAAATGATTGTTATTTAAAACAATTTTATTTTAATATTTATGGATAATTTTACAAAAGAAGATAGTATATAATATTATTTTTTAAAGAAACATTTATTTAGTATTAAAATGTATATAATACATAATTTAGGCTATTTCACATGAATGGATTATTGAAAGCTGCCGGAATAATTTACTGGTCGACACCAAACTATATGCGCTGCCATCAGGATGGTCTCTAATTGAGGAACGTTACATCAAATGGGCCGTTGGAAGAAATCCGGATCAACGATCTACTTCGAATCCTTTATCAAATCAAATTGTTCTAATGGCATCGCAGAACAAAGATTTCTCCGAATTTTGGACACGAGTCTGTAAATTAGCGGGTTCTACCATTCGTGTTGTCAAGACTGCAACCGATATAACTCAAGGACAAACTGGATGTATGCTTACCGATGAAGAATTTCCCCAAGATATTAAATCTAAAGCTGAACATTTTGGCATTCCTATTGTATCTACTGTATGGGTTGTCCAAAGTCTGATTCTCGGAAAAGTATGCAGGCCAGACGCTCATGAAAAATTAACCCAAATTTACCAAGATGATGATTATTAAACAAATTATATTGAAAATTACATATATAGTATAAAACTAAATAATAAACACGCAAACAAAAAAAAAATGAAATTTTTGAAACAAAAGTATTTTTCCGATTTTTTATTTTTGTTTTTTTTTTTTTTAATTGAATAAGAAAATGTTTTTTTTTTTATTTAAATATAATATGAATACAAACTAAATTTTAGACTAAAATAAACTAAAAAGAAACATAAATAGTAATTATGTAAGAATTTATCATAAATATTTTAAATTTTTGTTTATTAATCACAAGAACCTATATAAGAAAAATAAAGTTTATGATTTTAGAAAATGTGTTTATTTTAGCTTATACTTAACGTTTACTTTCTGTTAGCAACATGTGTATAATAACGGGTTTTCCAATAAGAAGTTTCATTTTGATATTAAAAAAAAACGAGTATTTTTAAGAGAAATCAATGAGTGTTTATTTCATTGTAAAGAGGGAAGGTACGCCATTATCATTTAAAACGATATCAGCCAAATGGTCGCCACGACTACGCTTGCAGCACCATATCCTTTTCATGAAATTTTCCATGACCAATTCGCACATTTGCGGCTGTATGTCCTCGATACTTCACGAATTTTATCTTTAAGGTGTTGGATCGTTTGTGGAGTATTGGCATAGACCTTATCTTTCACGTGGCTCCAAAGAAAAAAGTCTAAAGGTGTTCAATCACAAGATCTCGGTGGCCAATTGTGATCACCTATTTGAGAAATAACACGGTCAGGAAACTTTAAATGCAAAATTGCTATTGTTTCGTTGCTTGAGTGGCACGTAGCGCCATCTTGCTGAAAATAAACGTCGTCCACATCAATATCTTTCAATTCCCGCCATAAAAAATCATACCTCGTCAGCCCAAAAACCGCATCAAACAGTGACACGTTGAGGATGGAGGGCCTTTCAGCAATCTTTCTTGGATTTTCTGAGCCCCAAATGCGACAAGTCTGCTTATTTACGTAGCCTCCGAGGTGAAAATGGGCCTCATTTGAAGGACTCAATCAGAGAAGACACGACGTTTATGGCAATCGACTGACTTGAGTTTTTATGTTAACTGAACTTTAAAAGCCTTAAGACCTAAGTCTTTATGCAAAATACGGTGGAATGTTTAATTCCAAAGATCGATGAGGAATCGACAAACCTGGGTTTTCTTCAACATTACGGGCTACAGCAGCAATATTCTTTGTTCTTGAGCGACGCACACGGTTGTGATTCTTCGCATCACTAACTTGTCCCAACAGCTCAAATTTTGTACCAGTTTCACTATTGCCGAGAAGGTGCTTCAGACGACCAAAAAGTGCTTAAGTTTTGTGAACTGTGACTGCAAAATTTTCACCATTTTTGTAGTGGATTTTAACAATTTCAATGCGTTGTCGTACCATTTTTAGTAATGGCGTAGTTTTTACTTGTCAAATGACAAAAGATGTCTGCTGCAAAATTGACAGCTGCCCAAATAGTAGGCTATTCAAAATGAAACTTCTTATTGGGTAACTCATTATATACATATAATAATATTATGATTGTAGTGTACGACATACTTTAGATTGGATAAAACAATATTGTATTAGAATGACATGAGTGTAAAAGAGGATTCATATATTGATTCTGGATAATGGGGGCAGTCTTGTTCGTGTATTCATTTAGGTTAGAATGAAAATAAAGATTTAAAGTAAATCAAGATAACACGTATATTAATTAAGAATTATTGATAAGCATTAAAATAGAACAACATTACAATGATCATAAGAATATGTACTTAATTTATTATTTTTTAATTATATTTCACTTAATCTGGTAACTTCCCAAATCACTTATATAATATCTAGCTTGACTTAACGATTATCTATATTTTTTAATCCATGCTTTAACCACGGCTCACCTTACTTACTACGTGTTTCCTTTAAGTCTACTACAACCTTAAAATAATATTCAAATATTCATTAACAACTTTGATCAATTTAATTTAGCAAGTAATACAACTTCTGAATATTGAAAATAATTGTAAATCTTTAACAAGTTATACTATAGTCTAAAATAGTTAATTTAATTATTACAAATCAGTAGAAGATCTATAAAAACCATCATCTAACAGGGTGGCTGAGACCAAGTGTTACCAAATAAAAACGCTGTAATTTTTTTAATTTTGATTATTTTTTATTGAAATTTCGTAGAATATGTTGAAAACTTATTACATTTTATGAAAAACATGTTACTGCTCGATATGACCTCCTTTGGCTCTGATTATTTGATTCAGTCTTCCATAGAAAGCATTGCATGCTGACCGAAAGTGGGCTTGCGGAATTTTATTCCATTCTCGAACAAGAGC
This sequence comes from Tipula confusa, assembly GCA_963556175.1. Classification (NCBI taxonomy): domain Eukaryota; kingdom Metazoa; phylum Arthropoda; class Insecta; order Diptera; family Tipulidae; genus Tipula; species Tipula confusa. Next base: position 125,544,953 of record OY744476.1, read on the forward strand.
TGGCTTCAATGCATCAACACTTTCGTATTTTTTAGTGGATACCTTACTCTCCAAAATGGACCATATGGAGAAATCCATGGGATTCAAGTCTGGTGAATATGGTGGCCATTCTTTCGACGAAATCAGCCGCGGAACGCAATTTTGTAAAAATTGCTGTGTCGCTCGAGCTTTGTGTGACGGTGCCGAGTTCTGTTGGAATGTCCAACGGTTCGTACCAAAGTGTTTACGTGCCCAAGGTAGCAAACCATCGTTTAGGATTTTTTGGCGGTACACCTCTTGGTTTACCTTGACTCCATGTTCAATGAAAACCAGAGGAGTGCGTCCATCTGCAGTAACTGCAGCCCAAACCATAACATAAGCTGATGATTGCTTCCGCATGGCAACTCTTGTATCCAAATTATCGTTGGACTTGTGCTCCAACCAAACACGATCATTTTGTTTATTCACAAACTGTTGAATGGTGAAAATTTTCTCATCAGAAAAGACAATTTTTGGAATCTCATCACGTTCGGTCAAGGCCTTCAATGCTCGTGTTCTTTCAAGCCTAACTTTTTTTTGTGCCTCCGTAAGATCTTGAACTTTCTGTATCTTGTAGTGCTTCAAGAGTAGTTCATTTTTCAATATGGTTTGAATGCTGTATCGTGAAACATGTAGACGTGTTAATATAAGGAAAACTAAAGCATTCACGACGAAACTTGAATGTAACGAATATGAATGAATTATTGAACATTGGTTTCACACCATCCTTGTGTAATAAGAAAATAAGTTTACTTTGCTTTATGTTTAAGAATATTTTCGACCGTTTTACTTTGTTGCATATTAACTGTATGGTGTATACAGTTATGTGATAATTACATTTGTCCAAAACATGCTATAGTAAAAGTAAAACTTTTACGGTATATGTATGATTCATTCAAAATTTTTACTGACGACGTTTCGAGTATGTCTGATAATTATATTTCGCAGTAGCAACGCTAATATACAAGATCCGAATAATACAGTCCAAAGGTTAGAAGGATTTAAAACCAACCGTAACTAATGAACCCCTTTTCTCCCCATATAATATCAAAATTTTGTAGATAATAACGATTCAATTTTTTTTTCATATTTTTTATTAATACAATTTTCAACTATGTATGAATGCATGTTGCACATACTATGTACATAATAATATACACTAATTTTTTGATAAAAAGTATTAGTTAATATTTTTATTTGGGAATATTATGATTGTATTAATTAAACCGTGTGAAATACATTATTTATCTTAAAAAGACCCATAGAAAATTAAAAGCAATGATATATTTAATTTAATTCCGAATTTGAAGACTGCGACGTCATTAATGATGGATTACTTGATTTATCATAACCAATACTGGACGATTGATTACCTATATCGTTTGAATCATTTGGTAATGTGATTTCTTCATTGAGATCGTTGTTCGATGATTTTTTATAGCTATTTGCAGCTTCGCAGACAAGATCTAAAAATAAAATTTATTTTTAAAATTATTTCAAAAATTTAAAATTATTTCGAAACATACCATCGTCTTCAGGGTTCTCTTGTACGAAAATGCCCATTGCAGGATCAGCAACTAAATTTGGTGTTATATTTTCATTGCTACCTTTTGCTGTTGCCATTGAGCGATCCATTTCATCAACATGGTTTTTAAAATCATCGTCAACACCAATTAAATGTGTCGGTTGCATTTGATTATTTACTGTTAAGGAATTTATTTTACGTATTTTATCAGCTTTACGCCACAAAGTGATTTCCTGTTGTTTAAAATAACGTCGATCTTCTGTATCCATTAAAACTAAATTTAAAAAGTATCTTACTGAAAACTTTTTATTTATATCACGCATAGTTGGAGTTAAATCATAGCCAGCTAAAAACACACGAATTGGAATGCTTTCGCCTCGCACTGGAGCCCCATCCATTATTTCATGTTTCGCTATTGTTTCATTTTCTGTAAATATATTTGGGCCAGATCCAGTTGTTTCTCGTTTTATAATTGCTATTTCCATATGTTTAATTTTAATTCGAACAAGTAGAAAATAAATTTTGCCAACAATAACATCTTTTAAATGATACCTTGACTTATTATATTCAAATTCTATATGTAAGCAGTCCTCAATACCAACTTCCATTTTAATAGGACTATTAGTTTCAGGGTAACAACATAACGTATGTACAGCTATATCAATTTCTTTAACTATATCACTTAAACGTCGTACTATTGTTACTCGCAAAAAATATCGTAGTCGAACATTGGATCCGGCGTATACTTCAAAAAGTTTTTCTACATTTTCGAAATTAAATGGATAACTAGTATTTTGAATTAAATCTCCAGGTCGAGCTAACTCTTTGATAAGATTTGCGAATTCATGATGGTTTCCCCGATCGTAGTATAATTCTATTTGTCCTATAAATTCAATTTTAATTCCCTGGTGTTCTAGCTTGTTACCTGGCTTTTTGAGAGTAACATTGACCTGTTTTTTTTTTATAATATATAGATATTAGTTATTTTTCTAATAAATTATTATTTACATACTTTTCCCGATATAGTCTCACCATCATAATACAACAAATATTTCTCTTTTTTATCTTCTGTTTTTATTTCAGCCCTCATACGGCTGTCTTGCCCATCAAATACAATGTCTATTTCGGCAGACTGTCCGAATCCTAAGAAATTCTAAAACGAAATACAGAAAGCTATTATAATACGCCCATCAAAATATAAGATTAATTTTGTGTATCGATATTACCATTTCTTTTGTGATTATATGCAGTAGAATTATACAATCTTTTATTGCAATATAAAATAACACAATTGCGTTACATATTTAACATGAAATTGTAAAAGAAAACTTTATATTAGTACAATTGGAACTAAATAAATAGTATTACAAATGGCCGACGTATTAATAAATTCATTTAACATAAATCTCACTTTTTAATAATTTTTTTATTGATCTCCAACCCAGCAAAATAAAATGACATATAACCCAATACACCATTCAATTGTGTGCAAAGACTATAAACCCTTTAAACAAAAAAAGCGAATTCGCACAAGCGGTTCTAAGCGAAGTATAAACGAACTATATATACATATATTTTTTTATACTTTACACATACACATAGGTATATTAAATTATGAATCGAAATGTATATATATTTTTCGTGAACAATATGAATATAGATAGATGCCATTTTTTGTAAAAGACGCTACACTACATGCAATATTGTGATAAATACATTTTTATAAATATACTTTTATTATATGCAATATATAAATAATAAAATATGCATATAATACATTAAATTATGCTTTAATTTACTATTTTATTAAGTTATTAATATCAACTTAAATCTCTATAAATTACACGAAAATTGGTTCATAAGCGTATCACTAAATGCGGTTCATTGACGAACCGCTAAAAACGATTCGTTTATGCATCGCTAAAAGTGAACTGTTTGCGAACTACCAACACATTGATAATATTTCGCAAAAAATTCTAATTATCATGTGACACGAACATCGTAAACGGTTCGCTTTTACACCGCAAAAACGAATCGTTTACCTTATTGTATGGAGATTCTTCGTTTATAGTTCGTAAACGGTTCACTTTAATGAAAGGGAAATAACCAAACGTCAAGTGAGGAAATTTTCAAGAGTAAAAGAGAAAGACTATAATAAACCCAGGGCCGTAATTAGAAATTAACTATTTTATTATAATGAAGTTGGTTGCTATATAAAAGAATTAATTTATTAGAAAAATTTTTTATTGGTACGGAAATTAAGTATATTATATTATAAATAAAATAGTACGTAGTACATATAAATTATTATTAGTTGAGTATTTATTAATGGATTGAACCACCGATTTCTTCACATTTGTTTTTTCATTTTCATCGACCATTAACACGAACCAACTAGTATTAAAATGTTAAATGTTATTAAAATGTTCGAATTTTGGTTACCTAAAAAGAAATAAGCAGTGATTTATTTACATTATAACCTTAAATTAAAAAAAAAAGTTAATACAAAATTAGTGTACAATTTAACGGCGTTTTTCCAAACTAATTATTAAAGTTTCGTTTCTGGAATAGTACACTATATTAACTAAGTAATCAACAAAGTTAACCATATACAAAAAATGTGTATACAGTTGATTAGTCAATGAGGACCACAAAAAAATAATTTTAATTTTTGTTTAAATTTTTAATATTTCTAACTTAAAACTTGTTTTTTTTTTCACTAATCACATAATTATAATCATAACATTTATTATTATTTATGTAACTAAGTAATTAACATACTTATGAAAATAAATCCCTTTTAGTTTTTTGAGATTAGCATTACGGCAATTTTTCAGTATTCATTCCTTATGATTTTTTAAATTTTATTCTCGATAGTATAAAAAATTTATGATTTGTTAACACAAATTTATTATTCTTTATAAGTATTAACTTATAAAACCAACACAAATGACATACAAGCCGTGATGTACCAATACATATTATATACAAAAAGTACACTAGGAGTAGGTGCAAAACCCTCTTTGCTACAAGCCAAAACCGTCTTTATTATACAAGCCCGATTGTCACCAATATTATTTCATTTTCTTGTCCATCTATATTTCAAAGTATTGGTAATCGGTACACTATACCAAAACCCTCTTTACTACAAGCCGTCTTGTAACTTTCGTTGACACACATCATCATGTATTTTTAAAATGTATTAGTGAAAATATATACTTAAGATGTATTGGTAAATATCAAAACTTCATATAAAATTAATAAAAAAAATTGTAAACGCATGCGCATTATTTGATTTTATTGTTTATTTCTTTCACACAATATTCGCTATCATATCCCGACACGACTTTATACTTACAATACAAGCAAAGTATATATTTTTGTATAGCATGAGTATGCAAACAATACGGCTTATTGTATTGTAAGTAGAAAATCGTGTCGGGATATGATAGCGAATATTGTGTAAAAGAAATAAACAATAAAAATAATGCGCATGCGTTTACAATTTTTTTTATTAATTTTATATGGAGTTTTGATATTTACCAGTACATCTAAAGTATATATTTTCACTAATACATTTTAAAAAAACATGATGATGTGTGTCAACGAGAGTTACAAGACGGCTTGTAGTAAGAGGGGTTTGATTAGTGTCAAAGGAATTAAAGTACATTAATGTTATTCTTTTTATTATGAATTAAGAGTGTGAGTGCATTTTTTACGTCCTAAACAAAATCCTCTCTATTATACAAGCCGTCTTCAATTTCTCGTACACGCAGCTTACTCAAAACCCTCTCTATTACAAGCCGTCTTCAAACTTTCGTTGACAAAGCTAAACAAAACCTATGTACACGATTGAGTGTATTGGTGCTTTCAAAATCCATATAAAAATATGTTTAATTTTCTCATTTTTACTACCACTATTTGACATTTTTATCTAAAAATACCGCACACTATTTAATGTGTATAGATAATTGAGTATTTTTTAGTCTCTTAATTTTTTAATAAGAGCGAAATTGTATTGTATTTATTTGTATTGTGAAATTATTTGTTTGTATTTTGAAATTTTTTTCTATTTTCAACCATTCTCTTGTTCTATATTAGGGAATGATATGTTTTTATAATACATTCTCATGCTCCATGACCAGTAAAATAAATAATGAGTAAACTCATTCAGATAATTGTACCCAGGTGGTAACCCAGCTAAGCAGCTGGCAAATCTACCCTCTAACGAGGCTACTTCAACGGATTCTGGGGTGAGCCAATCATTGTTTAAAAGCCCTCTTAGGCAACTTAACCCATTTGGACAAAAGCCCAGGGTGGGTAGATCACCACTACCATTAACGAACACCTTGGAAAGCGATAACGCAGAACTGCGCAATAAGATTTACGAATTAATAGAAAAGTTAACGTTAAATCTAAACAAACACCTCGGAAACTTACAGCGAGAAAACAAGGAGTTAAAAGTTGCTCTAAATGCAGTAATATCTGAAAAAGAATCCTCTAAGCTGCAGGAAAAACACGATACCAATGATCATATAAAGGTTATATATGAAACAGATGCGGAAGAGCTGAACAGAGAAACGGGATGGATTCTGAACCGTAACAAAAAAAAAATAAGAAACGTAGGATGAGTAAATCACCATAAGTTTCACCCGAACTGAAACGATCAATTGAGCAGCTTCCAACCGGAAGTAGGAATGTACTACAGGAGGAAAAAGCTCAGGTTTCAGCGGAATAGGAACGACCAAGTAAAAAACTCTCAACCGGAAGGAAGAATATACAACTGGAGAAAAAAGTGCCACGGCCACCTCCAGTTATAATATCCAATTGCGATAATTATCAAAGTATTAGAAACATCATGAACAACAATCGGATAGAATTTCAAGCTACAATACAAGCGGTGATAAATATAGTGGTGATATCAAAATAAATGTCCCAGACAGTGATAGCTATAGAAAGTTAACAGGAGCTCTTAATGAAAACAAAACAACATGGTATTCATACGAAGATAAGCTGACAAGACAAACCAAAGTCATTGTTAAGAAACTACACGCTTCATGCAAACCAGAAGGGATAAAAGACTACCTTTTGGAGAAACAATATAAAATTAAAGAAGTTACACAGCTGCTAAAAAGAGGTGACAAAACACCGCTTCCATTATATATATATGCTATCTTTTGAAAGAATAGAAGACATTAAAAATATTTATGCAATCAGCGAAATACTCCATATGAAAGTGCAAATAGAAGCAGTTAAAAAATCTGAGAACTGATTTCTCAGTGCAAAAAGTGCCAAGTCTACGGACACACGCAAAACTTTTGTACTAAGGAGTCTAGCTGTGTGAAATGTATAGGAAAACACCGTATGGCTGAATGTATGAAACAAAAAGACACTCCATCAAAATGTGTCAACTGTGGGGAGGCACATCCAGCCAACTACAGAGGTTGCATTGTTATAAAAGAGCTGCAAAAAATTGGCAACAAAACAAGAGAAACTTCAGTAAGAACCAGGCCAGAAATCACCTTAGTCTCAATAAGAATATCCATAAAGTTAGGGACACACCAAACATTAAGCAAATTATCAAGAACTAATCCAAATGTAACATATGCTGATGCACTCACTATTAGAAGTTCGAGAAGGCAAAATAGTTTTGCTTCAGTTAACGACTCAAATAATAACCAAACTAATAAAATACTTCAAGATATTCTTAATAGACTTAGTTCACAAGGAGAAAAGCAAGAAATAGCCCTAATATCAATCATGCACTAATCTCTCTTTGCTAATTAACATGGCAAATAATTAAAAAAATTCTTGCATGGAACTGCAATGTTATATTGCAACGACAAAATGAAATACAACTATTTCTTGATTTAGAAAAAATAGATATATGCTTATTATCTGAAACACACCTTGCTACTCAGAGTCATATAAAACTCCGTGGCTACGAAGTTCATTCAGCAGTATATCCTAATAATGATGCACGAGGAGGCAGTGATGATTTTAAAAAAGGATATTAAATACGATCTACAACTAAAACTTGAAAGTGATGAAATACAAGCAATTACCGTAATCATTAATACCCGCAACCACAAAGTAGTGGTAGCCGCAATATATTGCCCACCTAGATACAGCATCAAAGAGAATGCTTATACACACTTCAAGCAGCTAGGTGAAAAATTCATAATTGAGGGTGTTACAGTTGCAGTTGTACTAAATACAACTGCAACTGGCGTTCTACTGGAAAACCAACTTATTGGCCCAGCGATCAAAATAAAACACCTGATTGATTTTTTTATAACAAGAAAAATCCCGGTTGATTATATACAAGTGCAGGAAGGATTTGACTCTACATCTGACTATTCCTCTATTTTAATGATAATAAGTGATACAATAATTACAAATGACAAGCAGCCAATGTTAACAAATAAATATACTGACTGGAAAAACTTTAGGAATGAACTAAACAATAGCATCATTTTAAACACGCAACTTTCATCAGAAGAAACATTAGAAAAAGAGGTGGAAAAGCTCTTCAAAAATAAACAGCAAGCAGTGTGGAAAAGCACTAATACAACAAACAAAAAAATAGCTGGCAGATGCTACCCAATGGAAATTAAATCACTAGTTATAGAGAAAAGAAGTACCCGAAGGGAATGGCAACGTACTCGAGACCCAGCTGCCAAAAATATTTATATTAATAGATTAAATAATTTAACACAACGAATACGCAGAGAAATACGGGAATTAAAAAATAAATCAAACCTATGATAAAGATATTGATTATTCATTGTGGAAAGGAACCAAATATCTGAAAGCGCCAGTTATGCACATACCACCAATAAGAACAAACAATGGTCGCCTTGCAAAACTAAAGAAGAAAACGCAGAAAGGTTCGCGGATCATCTTGAGAGTACCTTTCATCCCAATTTAACAACACTTAATCAACATGATATACTGATTGAAAACCATACAACCATCCTGAGACAGGAAATCCCATTAACTAATGCTAAAGAAATGAAGCAAGAAATAAAGAATCATGTAGTACTTAAAAAATCACCAGGATATGACTTGATAACTGGAGAGATTCTTAAACAACTACCTAATAAAGCTATTAAAAAAATATCGGCCATGATTCGTTCAGACTCCGTTATGTCCCTCTATCTTGGAAATTTGCGGAAGTGATACTGAAACCTAAACCAGGTAAGCCACCATATTGGCCTGTACGAATTAATCTCGTACAGGCCAATATCACTTCTTCCCATCATGTCAAAACTGTTTGAGAGACTATTATTAAAACGAATTAAACCAGAAATTATAAAATCAGGAGTTGTTTCGTCCCATCAGTTTGGATTTAGAGAGAAACACTCCACAATCGGTCAAGTCCATAGAAAAACAGATTTAATAGAAAAATCCTTTGAGGAAAAAAAGATTTGTTCAGCCATATTTCTGGATATAGCACAGGAATTTGACAAAGTCTGGCTGGATGGTTTAATATTTAAATTGGAGAAAACTCTGCCATTTGAGTATTGCAAACTGCTAAAGTCATACCTGAAAAGAAGATACTTTAGAGTTAAACAGGAAGGAACTTACTCCAGCATAAAAGAAGCTAAAGCAGCAGTCCCGCATGAGAGTATCTTAGGGCCACTCCTTTTCGTACTGTTTACAAGCGACTTACCACAGACGAGCAATACAGCTACCGCCACGTTTGCCGATGACACTGCAATTCTAGCAGTTGGTGACACAATCGGTGAAGTCACATTCAAACTACAAATAGCCATAAATAATATACAAGATTGGTTAACTATGTGGAGAATTAAAGTGAATGATTCAAAGCCTACTCACATTAACTTCATTAATAGTTCAATAGAACCACTACCTGTGACTCTCAATAATATCCCTGTACCACATGTAGATCAAGCAAAATACCTTGGTATGAACCTAGTAAAAGTACATGTGAAAAAGAAAGCAGAAGAGCTTTAGTTAAAATATAAAAAAATGTACTGGTTAATTGGAAGAAACTCTCAGTTATCCATTCATAATAAACTTATGCTTTATAAACAAGTGCTCAAGCTGGTCTGGACCTATGGTATCCAACTATGGGGATGCACCAAATCCAACAATCAACAGTTCAACGATTCCAAAATAAAGTTTTTGGAGGGATTGTAAACGCCCCTTAGTACACTCGTAATAGTGACCTTTATAGAGATCTCAAAATAGACACAGTCGCAAGTGAAATAAAGATATATGCTCAAAAACACTAGGAGAGGCTCCATCATCTCCCTAATATTGAAGTTGTAAGATTACTTCATCAAGAGGGTATTATAAGAAGAATCAAAAGACTAAAACCTTTTGAGTTACCTGAGTAGTGCGCATAATGCAAAATCAACCAAAACAATACTTTATGGAAAGAATACATATAAGTGGCTTTATTATTATATTGTTAGAATCAAACGCTGTTAGTCAAAAATGACTAGTTCTTAAAATTTCAATACGGCTTGTAATATAGAGGGTTCTGATATGATTAGATAGCATTAGTATGCAATGAATACGGCTTGTATAATAGAGAGGGTTCTGTTTAAAATTAATTATAACCACTACCATTAGCAGTCGGTTTGTCCTTGCACAATCAATCGAGATAAATTTTTCAACGAGATAGCATTCATCGTGAAAGGTGAGAAAATCAAATCATTGTGTTGCATTTTTGTATATTTCATGATATCATTTGTGATCAAAATTGTGATAAAATCCCAGTCAATATCTTAAGTGCACATTTATACACATATTTATACGACATTTTTATACGATATATATACACATATACATATTAATAAAGATATTTATAAACAAGTTATTTAAAAATGCCGCGACGATGTGCCGTGTTACATCAAATAATGGGTGTATATAAAATAATGCGAATAAAACAAAGTTCCTACATTTTCCATATTTTGAGGATTTGAAATTAAAATGGGTGGCGGCTATTCGAAGGCCAAATTGGATACCCACTAATTATGTGGCAATTTGTGCAAAGCATTTTAAGGAAGAAGATTTTGCACATCTCCCAGATCGGGATTACATAAAAGGATATAAAAGGCACAAATTAAATGACAATGATACCGGATTACATCGGCAATTTTGAAATTTTACTTAGTAAATTCCCCAATATTTAGTTTTTAAAAATGATGAAAAACTTATATTTTACAAGTTAAAAAGTTCTGATGGGTATATAGTATTTCTACTCGCATATGTATCTCGAACAAACTTGTCGTCAAAGTTATCGTTGAAGATTAAGAGATACATATCATGATATCACGGATTTAGAAATGTTACCCGAAAATAAGAAACTGTAGCACTCCAAAAATGAAATAGTTATTTGTTAATTTTATTACAATATTTTTAAACTGTGTGTACAAAAAAGTCCTAATTTTAGTACATTATTATTATGAATGTAATCGTGTTGCCAAATGGAAGAAATTTGGTACAACGAAAAATAAGATTAAAAAAAAAACAATTGAATTTGAAAGAGCAGAGTGAGTGGACGTGATGCCACAACTAAAAGAAATAAAATAAAAAATGTAGATTTGAAATTAAATATATATATGTAAAAGAAAAGTAAAATCTTATTAAATATTTTATTTGTTTTTAAAAAATCATACAAACAATGTTTTAATGTGAAAGAAACACGGAAAGTAAAGAAAAGAAAATTATCTGTGAACAAGAAGAGTCACAAAATGGCGTCCCAACAGTGCGGCTCGATAAGAGTCTTAAAAAAAAAAAAAGAAGTGTAAAATAGTTATAACAATTAATTAAGAAATTAGAACATTGAAATTTGAAAAAAAAGCAAATAAAAAAAACTAAAATTAAATTTTGTGATAAATAATAAATTAAAAACTCGGTGTGGTGGATGACGTCATTACACGTGTTTTTCGGTATACTATTACATCGTTAAATGGTTATGGTGTATATCGGTGGATCACCATAATAATAAAAAAAAAAAAACAGAAATTTTCCGATATTATATATTTATGTGTAGTGTGTGGAGCGGCGAAAAGTTTGCTGTGGAAGTGCTTGGATTTTGTGCTTAAACGAGTGTCGTCATCGGGTATCTCTGTCCAGAAACTTGTACCATTTTTGGGATTATTTTCCGAAGGCAACTTTTACGTCGAAGCCTTTTCTGTAATTCATCGCTATTTTTAGGGTTAGATTTCCGAAAATAGTTTTGTTTTTTTATTGAGGATTTTGTTGTTTTTAGGGTGATTTCCGAAAACAACCTAATTGTCATTTTAAATTGAATATTTTTATAAATTCATCGCTGTTTTTAGGGTAAGATTTCCGAAAATAGTTTTGTTTTTTTTATTGAGGATTTTGTTGTTTTTAGGGTGATTTCCGAAAACAACCTAATTGTCATTTTAAATTGAATATTTTTATAAATTCATCGCTATTTTTAGGGTTAGATTTCCGAAAATAGTTTTGTTTTTTTTGATCGAAGATATTTTTGCGCTAGGGGGAGACCCGACAACTGCGGCAATTCATACGATCGATACAGGTGGAGCATGGTAGTCATGCTCCAATAGCGAGTCCTGCTTATAAAATGTCATTAGAAAAACGAGAAAAACATGAATCATCACAAGATCGTCGAAAGGCCGAATATGATAAGAAACGAATTAGACAACGAGCATATAAGCTAGGAGATCTTGTTCTTGTCACAACTCACACTCACAGTGATGCAGAAAAGGGTATAACAAAGAAATTTGCACCACGTCGAAATGGACCTTACAAAATTTCCAAAGTTATTTCATCCAGCACTTTTGAGGTACAGGATATTGATCAGAATAATACTATAATTGGACGATATCATAACTCGCATTTAACGCCTTATAATAATTCAACTGGGATTTAGTTCCAGAACTAGCATCGGGACGGTGGAGTCGTTCTGAGTGGGAGACTGTAGCACTCCAAAAATGAAATAGTTATTTGTTAATTTTATTACAATATTTTTAAACTGTGTGTACAAAAAAGTCCTAATTTTAGTACATTATTATTATGAATGTAATCGTGTTGCCAAATGGAAGAAATTTGGTACAACGAAAAATAAGATTAAAAAAAAAAAACAATTGAATTTGAAAGAGCAGAGTGAGTGGACGTGATGCCACAACTAAAAGAAATAAAATAAAAAATGTAGAATTGAAATTAAATATATATATGTAAAATAAAAGTAAAATCTCATTAAATATTTTATTTGTTTTTAAAAAATCATACAAACAATGTTTTAATGTGAAAGAAACACGGAAAGTAAAGAAAAGAAAATTATCTGTGAACAAGAAGAGTCACAAAACTATATCGAAATGGTCACAATTATCTAATTTGCTAAATTTCGCGAAGAATCAGAAGAAATAGAAGAAAATCCTACCCATTTATTAGATCGCGCATTGCATTATTTAGAAAGTGCTAGAGATGTTAATGAAGATTTCATGCATCACGGAAAATTAGATATTATAATTAATCAGATTGAAAATTTTAAGAGAATAAGACCATCATACGATTCGGATACAATTGTATTTGCTATTTTAATAAATACTCAATCTGCAGCAATATACAACATTTAAAAAAAAATTAATTTTACCTCACGACATTTGAGACAAATTTCATCACATTTTAACATCACACCAGATAAACAATGAATTAAACAATGACAAGAATTATTTGACGCACATAGCCAACATTTTAACGGATCGGAAAAAATTTGTTGCCCTTTTAATAGATGAGATTTATTTAGAAAGAGGCTTGCAGTATAAAAGTAATAGAATTGTTGGGCAAGCTTTAAACAAACCTACTGAATGTGCAAGAACAGTGATGGCATTCAAGATAAAGTCAACTTACGGAAATAACAAACAAATAGTTCGGCTGTTCCCAGTATTACGTCCTACTGGTGTTTTGTCATGATTTGATAAAATCTGCGATTCAATTTGTACAAAAGCTGGGTTTTACTATAACTATCACGGATAATAATAAAATAAAACAAAACATGTTCCAAAGATTTTCACTATCAAATAATTTTTATATAAATCCTGATTATCCGAATTTGCAAATATTTTTTCAGTATGAAATCGTACATCTTTTCAAAAACATTAGAAATAAATAGATAAGTTTAACGAATACTAATAAGACTTTTAATTACCCTGATTTTAAAGACTTTTTAATTAAGCAAGCGTCATTTTCAAATATAGAGTCATTATACAATAAAGTAGCCAAATCAGACGACCAAATCACAAAACCGTACAAATTTATTCACAAAATTGTTTATCCGAATAGTTTAGAGCGGCAAAATGTTCGTTTAGTGGACAATTTATTCCACGATAGTACAATTGCTTCATTATATCACTATAAAAACATGAGAAACAGCCGAATTCTGTGAAATAATTCAAAAATGTTGGAATATTGTAAATAATAAGGGAACTTTAAAGGGTATACAGAAAAGACTAAAATCAGTACAACCCATCAAATCGATTTCAGATGACAATGTTTTATTTTTAGACAAATTTTTAGATTGGCTAGATGTTTGGAGCCCCAATGTGAATAATAGAGGTAATTCAATAAAAAGTACCGGAGAAGCACTAAAACTTACCACTATAGGATGTTAATTAAATTAATTAAATTTTCATTAACAAATTGTAATATAAAATATGTTTTACTTAGAAAATTGCAAACTGATGATTTAGAAGGTAGATTTAAACTCTACCGATCATTGGCTGGATCAAGCTACAGAGTACCATATAAAGAGGTTGTGGACGCGAGAAAAAAATAAGGATATACAACATAGTCGCGCATAATAAAAAAGACTATAAAAAATTGGGGTACCAGTCGAAACTGGATATTTTACAACTGGATTTGACGAAACAGGATAATTCAAAACTGGATATTTTAAAACAGGATATTTCGACATGTGATTTAAACCTAAAATGATTTTTTGGGAAAGTTCTGGAATAAGGCCAATTAGGAAGGAACTTGGCGAGTTCTTAATCGATTATGATGAAATTCTATATGTAGGATGGGAATGAGATTTTAAAATGATTTTTAATAAGTTATGTTTAAAATACTTAATGAAAAAAGTGTGGAAAACAACAATTTGTATAATAACATATTCATAAAATCAAAAATAACATTACCTAACGAAACAAATATAGACAAATACTTCTCACAAATAATTCTCACAGCATAATGATAAAACCGTAATGATATTAATTTTCCAAAATATACACAGTTATAATTTATTTTATTTTCTTTAATTTTTTAATTAATTTTTCTCACATAGATTCTCTAAAGTAAAGAAAAGTTATATTAAGTAGAAGAATAAAAAATAGATGAAGATAAATTTTACTGGCAGTAAACTCGATGATTATTTTAATAAGATGAGAAAGTAATCGATGATTATTTTAATAAGATGAGAAAAGCAGCAATTAAAAAAAACATTAAGTGAAGGAAAATTCTATCTCTCTGCTTAAAATTATTCAAGTATGAAACCTTACTGGCCATATTCCAGAAGTTTTCCCAAAAAAGGTTTTAAAATCAAATTTAATTAAACAATTATAGAAAAAAAAACATTAAGTGAAGGAAAATTCTATTTCTCTCCTTAGAAGTATTCAAGTATGGAACTTTACTGGCCTTCTGAACTTTCAGAAGTACTGGAACCTCTAGAACTTTAACAACAAATCATTTTAAAATCCCATTTTCATCCTACATATAGAATTTCATCATAATCGGTTAAGAACTCGCCGAGTTCCTTCCTAACTGGAATTATTCAGAACTTTTCCAACAAATCATTTTTAAATCCTATTTTCATCCTACACATCGAATTTCATCATAATCGGTTTAGAATTTGCCGAGTTCCTTCCTAATTGGTCATATTCCAGAACTTTCCTAAAAAATCATTTTAAGTTTAAATCACATGTCGAAATATCCTGTTTTGAAATATCCAGTGTTGTACCAAATCTCGTTTTGTACCTTATCTCGTTTTGAGTTATCAAATTTTGGAATATCCAGTTTTGTACCATATCTCGTTTTGTACCTTATCTCATATTGAAATATCCAATTTTAAAAATATTCAGTTTTGTACCTTATCTCGTTTTGTCAAATCCTATTTTGAAATATCCAGTTTTAAAATGTCCAGTTCTAAACGGTTCCCAGAAAATTGGTACAACCTACTAATGAGAACTCATTGTATGAAGAGATGGATTTAACGGAATTTGAAAAAATATTAGATAATGAAGCAAATAATACGTAACTGCGTAAGGTAGTTTCATAGTGAAACCCAGAATAGTGGCTCATGCCAAAAAATATTTGTGAAGAAAAGGGCGGTTTTACCAATTCCTATTATTTTAATTATTTACAACGCGGAGGACTAACCGTTGCATCAGATGAACCAAACTATATATTATTCCATATATCTTCCCTAGTTCAGGAAATATTAAGAAAAGAGGTTCTAAAATCAAAATTTATGAAAGCTAAAAATCAAAAGGGCATTTTAATTCATCTGACAATTGATAGTCTGAGAAAGGATAATGCAACGGTTATTGACTTAGATTATGAATGCGAGTGCGGCACATCTAATTTCACCATATATTTCAATATCAGTGAATGTCTTGCTAATATACTATTAAATAGTTTTGTAAGCAAAGAAAATGCCAAGCGCAATGCGATAACTGATATCACGAACCGAAAAATGCTAACATATAAATAACATATAACTTAAAAAATTAAATTTAAAAGAATTTAACTGCCGTTTTTTTTTATTTTCTTGTACACCACCCCCACCGATGTTCCTGCGAGATGTGGCCAATAATACCAAACAATGAAGGCTGATTATTTTTTTATAGAAATTCAAATTTATATTTTTTTGTTTATAATGATTTGTTATTATTTATTGAGTTTATTATAAATTAATGAAATTTTTATTTATTATTTTGTTATGTACGCGAAATAAATGTTTTGTAGGAGAAGGTTTAATGGCTAATGGAAGTACTGGATATTATTTTTTAAAAGATACTTCCATATGGTGTTTACTTCTTCAACTTAAATTAGAAATTATGTCGCTATTTATTTCTAGTCACAAAGCATTGCCACAGCCACCCCTCGCGCGAGGGGACCCCACTTTACACTCCAATCCCCTGGTTTGCAAAATAAACCACCACCAAAATTATTTAGAAATGTTACAATTATTAAATATTAACCATATACGCAAATTGTATCTTTGATTATAAATTTTTTTATAAAAATAAAGTATTTCCCCTATTTTCTATTTCATGTTTATTATTTTTCCTTATTTTTGTGCGATAATTTTAGCTCGTCTATTTTTCGTAAGTGACAACTAAAAAATTTAAGGAATATTTTTTATTTTCGTTATTTTAAGTATAGTCGAATACATGCAATTCAGTTGTCTCGCACTATTACGTTATTTCTTTTATTTTTGGTTCTTTTATTCCAAGTATAGTTCCACCTTAGTTTCTTTCTAATCGACCATCGAAAGTGCTTGCAAGTACTTGAGTGCGTGTCTTTACTAAATTTGAACTACTCATAAGTGCTACCTATTTTCATGAGCAAATAGAAACAGTTAAGTACCATTTTATGCGTCTGTGTTGAACCGCTTTGACAATTAAAAATTTCAAAAAGATAAGTTTTAAATTATTATCTTAGCAAAGACTAAAACCTAACTACTACATTGACGATTGGAATAGATTTCTGGGGGTAAATAGCCATACCAAATAGCATATATAAAAATATAACAGCTCGATGTCTCTATGTGTTTTCAGTACTAATTGTAATTTGCAAGTGAAAGTTTTTTACACAAATTTTAAATGAAAATTAAACGTAAGAAATATATAACTAGTGACGTTGAAAAAATAAATGTGTAAATTATAAATAAATAACTTTTGTTATGAAATTTTTTAACCATATCAGCAAGAAAATCTTTAACCAATGCTACCTATTTTTTCATGTTACGTTTATTGTATGTTTAAAAAATTTAAATAATTTAACGTTTATTATAATCAATTTATATGAAAAAATTGATTATTGGTTATAACCGTTAAATTATTTAAATTTTTTAATCCTACAATGAACGTAACACGAAAAAATAAGTAGCATTGTTCTAAGATTTTCTTGCTGATATGGTTACAAAAGCACATAACAAAAGTTATTAATTTATAATTTACACATTTATTCTTTCAACGGTACTAGTTATATATTTCTTACGGTTAATTTTCACTTAAAAATTGTGTACAAAACTTACACTTGCAATTAGTACTGAAAACACATAGAGGCGTCGAGCTGTTATATTTTTTTATATATGCTTTTTGCCACCAGAAATCCGTTCCAATCGTCAATAGATTAAGAAGTCAGATTTTTGCATGGTATAGCATATGTAGCTAGTGCCCGTGAGAGGCGCTATTATGCTATTTCCAATCCTCAATTACAAATATTACTATAAATTTTCGGTTGACATTTAAATTTTTTATACGAAATATGCTGTCAAGTGGTGCTCACTGTGAGGTAAAATTGAACAATCAGTGATCGTTTAATCAGCACTGTTGGATCACTCAATCGTATGTACAACTAGCAGTAAAATAAATGTTAAAAATTAAGATTTAATAATTAAACTTACTATTTGATTTCATTTGATTTTAATCTAAAAAAACTAAAACTGTATAATTGATAATTTATTAGAGTAATTTAATACTTTACATCTTTCATAATTGATGGAATAAAGTTAACATAGTACCTATTATATGTATTTGATTAATTAGAAAATAATAAATTTTAAATTTATATTGAGCGAATAATCGCTTCATATGCAGCAAATATAATATACGCTACTTCAATTGAACGAGTTTTTAAGCTTAGAGTTGCATCAGGATTGCCAGGCTGTAATTTTAGTTCCAATAATACCCATATATTATTTGTTAATTTTAAGCTCTGATATAACATATCTTGACCTTCAACGTTTCTCTTAGCGATCGTGTAAATATTGTTTGATGTCATTTTCGATGCCAGACCATCAGCTGTAGCTTGAATACCATTGATTGTATATTGAACTTCATTTGCAGCTGGGATTTCTTTCCATGTAGTCAAAAATACTCGTTTTTCAAGTTGACCATCTTCCATGAAAAGTACATGAGCATGAATTAAACAAGCAAAATAAAATATGTCAACATTATTTTTTATGGCTACTTGAAGATTGTTTAATGGTTCCATACGCTGAACTGGCCCTCCCACATTTAGCAATAGTGAGACTTCGACACTTTGCGAGGGTAAGATTGACCCAACTTGCAATGGCGAACCTGGAACCAAGCCAAAACTGTTTTTGTTTAGTTGTATGGCAAACGCTGACATTGCCTGCATGGCTTTGTTAGTAAATGTCATATCCATATAGATTAATCCATTCCGTCGCGAGAATGTGCCGTTTATTTCTAATCCTTTACCCTTTTCAGGAATAAGCCAAACTGTCTTTGGCATTGTTATCATTGAAGAAGTAGGTCCAGCTATTCCGAATATATCATTTAAAAGACCACTACCGGATGAAACCGGATCGGATGTGCCACCGAGTAGTAAATCTAATCCACCGCCAAGTAAATCTACATTTGATTGAACTGGTTGTGCTGCATTCGTAGCCGCTGGAGCTGGTGGACCGAGATCCATTGATAGCAAGTCACCAATGAGAGATTCTGGATTTGGAATAATGGTAGCTTCATTAGAATTTTGATTTTCATCATTGCTGGCTTGACGATTTGGTAATGATTTACGAACTCCGGCACCACGACCTTCAACAAAAGCAGTTGGTGGCTTATGATACACACTCGCCAAAGAACTAATATGACAAATCAATTCATCCAATAACGTAGGTTCAAGTAAATCAGTTTCTTCAGAAATTAAAGGTTTATCGGCCAAAACCACTTCCTTGGCAGCAGCAGGATCTGTCGACAAAAGGCGCCAATAAATAAAACCGCGATCTCGTAAATCAGGATTATCGGAATCTTGAGTGGCGAGTGAAAGCACATGCTGAACCAGTTCTTGTGTATCAGTTGGTCGCTTCAAAAATAGTTTAACAACTGCCGTTAATAGTTGCAACTGAACTTGAGCATTTTCATCTTGGAACCCTTCCAAAAATGAATCAAGAAGTTCATCAGCATTATCAATACGCTCCGCATACTCTCCAATGATCCATACCATTGAGGCTCGGGCCTCGGGTTCGTCAAGGGTATCTAAATTTTCACATAATGTACTGATAATACTTTCATATTTATTCGGATACTTTCGAAATATATCCTTTATAACTACGATAGCTTCTTGAACCACGTAATTAACTTTTGTTTGGATTAAATCAAGTAAAGTAGATACACATCGCTCAGCAGATGGTTCCACTTTAATAGCGCAACGTCCGATTGCACGCACAGCTTTACGTACAAAATCAACATCAACTTCAGTGGCATATTCTTTTAATTCACTTAAAACTTGTGCAATATTGCTTTGGTTTGCTAAACGTATCATAATATCCAATTTTTCCAGTTTTACATAAATTGGATCATTATACTTAACGAAAAAAACTTTCATTTCGTGTTTCAGTATGTCAGGACGTTTTTGAACAATTAAATTGATATTGCGAAGCGCAACATATTGTACTTCGGGTTCAGATGAGAGAAGTGTTACTAAAGGTGGAGCCAATTTCTTAATTAATGTTGCGCAAAAATCACTATCACTTGAAAGCATTTCTAAAAGTTTCATTAAGACTTTTACAGCCGAAAGGACGACAGCCGCATTTGCGTGAGCTAAACGTGGTGTTATACGTTCACAAATTGATTGTGCTTCGCGTTCATCTTTTGGTTGGTAGTTTGATAATGAATCCAAGATAAAAACTTGTCCCCACTCCGTACATTCATTTAATGCAGTAAGAAGTTTGTTAATAGTTGATGAATTCATCTCTAAAATGAGAAAAGTCAAATTACATTTTCTAATTGATAAAAGATATACTATTTGATAAACATACCAACCAGAGGTTGACCAGATTGACTTGCTTCATTAATTTCACTTAACGCAGCAACTGCATTCGCTACAACCATAGGATTTGAATCGGATAATAAATCTTTGAGCTGATCTAAAAATCCTTGGTCTTCGACCATTGACGGTGAAATGTCGTATAATTTGGCTACACAAACTGCTGCAGTTTTCCTAACATATGGATCTTCATCTTTTAAACATTTTCGTAGTGGTTCACACAAATATTCGGTTATTTTATCAACACGTATGCAACCCATTGTTCTAACCGCCAAGGCCCTTATCAACGGATTCGAATCCTCACAATCCTGTAGGTAAAGAAATGAGTATGAAACATAATAAATTATTATGCAACGGAATATAAGCTTGCCTTGACAAAAGTATTGACAGCCATTATGGCCATATCTGGTTGCGATTTAGCATAATTCATTAAATACAAATAAACCAATTTTTTCAACTCGAGATTATCAGTTTGCATGCAATTTACTACATCAGGAAATAATGCAGATACATCTTTTCCCACTGTCATACTAGCAATAACCTATAAGAAAAAAACGAATTGTTAATTTTGTTATTTTAAGTCGCTAAGCGACTTGCCTACAGATTCAATTGTCACTCACTTTTTTTACAGCTTCTTTCTTCTTCTCTTTCTTATCATTATTTAGCTCTGATTTAAGCTCAAATATTTCTCCTTTTTTAGTAGTTGTAAAATATTTTGAATCAGTCATTTTAATGATTTATTTCAATTACTGAAAAATAGAAATTATGTAAGTATACAATACGTGGTTAGAAAAGTAATTTGAAGTTGAATTCAAATGTTCTCCTGAATTTTATAAAAATTTCATACATTTAATATTAAATTCAATATATATATATATTTCTTAAATTAATTACATTTATTCAATTGAATACGTGCCACATATAATTTACATTAATAAGACTAGTAATTATTTTAAGGTAATCATTGTTACGGATTACCGCATTATCCTGTACAATTTTTGAATTGTAATACTTTATAAAAAATCATAAAATACCATTATCTCCAGAAAGGTTAAAACATAAAATGTCATTCGAAAATCGACATTAATAAAAATATAAGTGGGCGGGTTCGCGTTTATTTCTTATCGCCATATTTGTTTTTATAAAAATAATTTTAATAATAATTATCGTAGCGTAACTAATATGTTGTATTTAGTAAAATAATATCTATGAAACCTTTGCAAACACTTACATTATTCAAATTTAAACAAAATTCAGAGTCTTGGGATACTATTTTTTCCAAATCAACCACTTTTTAAAAAACCAAATAACCAATAAAGAAAAATAATTACTCTTGTATTTACTACAGACAATAATTTATACGAGGGCGAATCAATACGTTGACACTTGACAGAATTTAATAAGCAAAAATAGTAAAGCGGCGTATAGACGATACATGATGTGGACACACGTTTGTGATGGTCCCTTTAAGCACAGCTTTACGTTTAAGTACAGTTCATGGTATTACCACAAAACCCTCTTTATTACAAGCCGTCTTGTAACTTTCGTTGACACAGTTAAACAAAACCTATATACACAATTGAGTGTATTGGTGCTATGAAAATTCATACCAAAAAATGTATAATTTTCTCATTCCTACACCACTATTTAACATTTGTATCTCTAAAAGGCCCTACACACGATCCAATTTGGTCGGACGGTTGGTCCAACTTGGTTGGAAATTGGTACGTGTGGATGCATGTTGGTTAAAATCAAATTGGTCGGGCATGTTGGATGGAAATTTCCAACCAACCGACCGACCAACCAACCAAATTGGATCGTGTGTATTGTTGTTGGATGATATTATTTTAGTCTATAGTAAAACATAAGCGAAAACGAGAAAGTAGTCAACATATAAAATATTTTTTGTTGTTAATTTTCTTAAACATACACAAAATAAAACCAAATTGGATCGTGTGTATGTACAACCAATTTGGTTGGACCAACCAAATTGGATTTTGTTATTTGTGTTTTGTATAGGAAAGAGTTTTGCCTTTTACATTTTTTTCAACAATTTAACTCTTTTGTTTTATAGTATGGAAATGTTTATTATATTTTACACTATATTCTAAATCATATATCGACACGTGTTTTACTTACAATACATTCTCATGATTAAATAACATTAGTATGTAATAAATACGGCTTGTAGAAAAGGGGGTTTTATATTACCAAAACCAACACTATTTAATATTACAAGTCATGAAGGCCAGATACACTCATATTATTAAATAATTTATCTAATTATTTAATCCAAAACTTCCTATAGTATGTAAGCCCGATTGTCACCAATATTTTTTCATATGCTTGTCTATATATACTTCAAAATATTGGTAATCGGTACACTATAAAATTAAAGTTACAAAAAACAATTTCTATGCTATTTTCGCACAAAGACAATCAAATATAGATGGACAAATATAAGAGAGTACCTGCGTACTCGATGCAACAATCAGGCTTGTAATCAAATCCCTCTCTATTACAAACCGTCATCTAACTTTCGTTGACACAGCTAAATAAAACCGATATTCAAAATTGCGTGTAGTAGTGCTATCGAAATCCATATAAAAATAAAGTTTTTTTACTCATATTTTCTGTTTCTATAGTATGCGAATGTTTATTTCATTTTACACTATATTCGACACCTTTTTTACATAAAATACATTATTATGTTCATATGATGAGATAGCATTAGTGTGCGATGAATACGGCTTGCAATAAAGAGGGCTCTGGTTCATATGATTAGACAGCATTAGTATGCGATGAATACGGCTTGTAATAGAGAGGAGTTTGGTTTTGATCAAAACCAACAATATTGTATAATTATACAAGCTATGAAAGCTGGCTAAACCACGAATATCATTACATTATATAACTACTATTTGATTTATTTTTCGTATTAATTTTTTTTTTTTTTTTTTACGAATCAATGTGTGTAACAAAATTACAATGTATTTATAAAAAACCAACACAAATGTTTTATACAAGCCGTGCGTATCATCAAAACCCTCTCTATTAAACAAGCCATATTCAATTTCTCGTACACCCAGACTACTACTCATTTTACACCCTGCATCAGTTTTAGTACTGAAAAACTACTTATAAAAAAATAAAATTTGTTTTTAAATTCTCTTAACAGTGAAAATAATCCATATAAAAAAATTGTATATGCTCTTTATTGTCGCATACCATTAAATATAAATTTATAAATGATCATTTTACGCTCTCTACTATTTTACCTTTTAAATTTTATTGTTTTTTGACAATCATTTTGCAATCATTACTCTGTTTTGTTTTGTAGTATGCGAACGTTATTTTGTATTTTACTCTATGTTCGCTATCATATACCGACACTTACAATACGAACGCAGTGTTAAAATACGATACATTAGTATGCAATGAATACGGCTTGTATAATAGAGGGTTGTAATACCAATCAAAACCCTCTCTATTATACAGGCCGTATTCATTGCATACTAATATATCGTATTTTAACACTGCGTTCAAAACCCTCTCTATTATAAAAGCCGTCTTGTAACTTTCGTTGACATAGATAAAAAACCTAATTACACAATTGACTGTGTTGGTGCTATGAAAATCCATACCAAAAAATGTATAATTTTCTCATTCCTACTACCACTATTTTAACATTTTTATCTCTAAGTTACGCACACTATTTAATGTGTATGGATAATTGAGAATTTTTTCGTCTCTATTTTGGTTATTTGTGTTTTGTATAGGAAAGAGATGCCATCAATTTTGCTATTAAATTTTCTTTTTTTGACAATTTTTACTCTCTTTTGTTTTATAGTATGGACATGTTTATTTTATTTTACACTATATTCTAAATCATATATCGACACGTTTTTCATTTACAATACATTCTCATGGGTATATGATTAAATAGCATGAGTATGCAATGAATACGGCTTGTAGTAAAGAGGGTTTTGACTTCGTTCGTATTGTAAGTGTCGGTATATGATAGCGAATATAGTGTAAAAAACAAATTAACATTCCCATACTACAAAACAAAACAGAGTAATAATAAAAGAGAATAGTAAAAAGGGGTTTGGGTAAACTAAATATTTTTTGGTATGGATTTTCATAGCACCAATACACTCAATTATGTATATAGGTTTTGTTTATCTGTGTCAACGAAAGTTACAAGACGGCTTGTATAATAGAGAGGGTTTTGTAGTTGCATATAAGAGGGAGGCTCTCCATACCTTTCAAAGTACATACTAATATACCTTTTAGTTTCGATCACATTGCTAATATGGATATAGACACCTTGTAAAAGAACTCCTGGATCCACTTGTACGATTCTCAGCTACCGTTGGTCTGAAAATCAATGAGACCAAAACAAAATATATGATTACTGGTTTTAGAGACCAAGACGCAATGGAAGTGATGACCACAAATTTCTAGGAGTGCCAAGTTTCCGGTACCACGGGTCCCTTATCACTCACTGATGATAACTCTGTCGGAGGGTATATTAAAGCTCGTCTTATCGCTGGCATTCATTCTTTCTATGCCTCTCATCCACTGCTAAAGTCAAAATACCTTGCAAATACGGACAAGTCGTACAAGGACAAGGTGTTGATACTGATCAGAACCATTATCTTGTATGGGTGTGAGAGTTGAACCCTAACGGATGTATATGAAGATGGCTAAGGGCATTCGAGAGAAGAATCATGCGAGTGACATATGGCCCCAAACGCGACGATGACAACATTTACAGAGGTAATAATCAACCACGAGATCAGAAATTTAATGCAAATTCCTAAACTTGTTCATAAAATAAAAAGACAGCGAGTGCGCTGGGCTCGGTCACCTTTTGCTAGTCGTTCCTAAGCGAATGGTGCAGCGATCCATGAGAAGAGCACCCATTTGGTAGGCGTAGACGTCACTTTTGCGACGATGGCTCCTCGGAGTAAAGAACGACTTGTCTTCTACGGGTTGTCTGGAAAATTAGGAATAACCTCGGGATTAAATCCGTTGGAGCCAGATTTTATTCCATATTATTTGTTTTTAGCATGTATCTGTTGATAAAGGAGATTGCAAAATCGAATTCTGTATATAATTGCAGTTTTAGAAAATATTTTACCATAGCTTCATGAATTTTTACGAGATCAATTTTATATAAAAAAAAACTAAATTAAATTTAGTTTTATTTTATTAATGAATATCTAAATGTAAAACATAAATTAACACAATCGCACACAATTTAAGATTCATACTGATAACCACACCTACGCATTCTTTCAACATACAAATCATACAATAGTTTATTTTTAATATAATAATAAGGATTCTCAATTTGATTCAGATCTGGATTGTATTCAACCATCCTCATTAGTTCGACGGTTGCCTTTGCATTATTATTTGAAATATTTAATGATCCATTGATTCTTTCAGAATTACTTACATCCAGTGTTATATCATTATGATTTAAATTACTTGTATTATTATTCTCTACGATTGTGGATGAACCGTCTGCACCAGTAGTGCAATAATTTGTGTCAAGAGAAACAGATAAGTTTTTATTATCGATATGAAGATTGTTAATACGTTTTGAAAGTGGTAGGAAATCTAAAACTCCGTCATCCGATGTACGTTTTCTAAAATAATAAAATAATATAATTTTCCTAATTATACAATTATATTCACTTACCTTTTTTCTTTATTACTTGTCATAATTTACAATTTGTAGGACAAAATTACTTATTTCATTTTTTATTTCATTACTTTAATGAAATTTTGGTTAAAATACGATTGTGGTTGACACTAGATTATTTTGCGAATGTTTTAAATTTTTAAGCTGTTTTAACAATTATTGTTAAACAATTCTTGTTTACCTACCAATTTATTAATCAATATAATATATTGAATTGAATATTGCAAATTTACAAGTTTATTTTAATTTTTCTTACAGCTGCTTTGACTTTTCTTGTTTTCTTCTTTATCAATTCTTTCTCAACGATGCGCATGTCACGCAACTGAACCGCAACCACTACCGCAACCGAATACATATATAAAATAATTCCAGTAAAGCCGCATTTACACTACCGTGTAATACAAAAATATAGAATTAAACTGTTGAATTGTAAACTACTGCATAGAGCATATACTTCGTATATAATCGTACATCTAAGGCCAAATTAACAATCACAATTCACGTAGACACAAATAAAATGAAGTCTTTCAAAAGTAACCTTGTTAATTATCTTTCCAATGATCGCCTATGAATCAGTAGCAGAAGCTTTGAATTTTGAAAAGTTTTTGCTGTTTACTCTCAGAAGTTTTTGAACTACCTAAATCTTTTTAAAATTCGAAGCTTCCGCTACTGTCTCATAGGCGATAGTTGAAAAGTCAAATTACGACATAACAAGTACGATGTTTTGTTATGTACAGTGTTGCCAAATGCGCACTTTCAGTGCACTTTTAGCACTATTCAATATTATTTTGCACTATTAAAATAGTATTTGCACCTAAGTACATATTGGTACTATTTCAGATTTTTAGCATCCAATTTGGTACTATTTAAGATTTAATGCCATCTATCTTTTACAATAAAAATTTCTGTTGTTTTAATTGCTCAAAATATGCAATCAAAGGAATAAAACTAACTCATTCTATATTATTATTCTATGTTATATAGTTACATGTATTTTCATATAATTTTGTAAAGTACTACTAAAGAAAGAGAGAAAGGTTGAGAAAAACGCGGTCATCGTTTACAGTATTCAAAATTCAAAGTAATCAAACGAATCTAAAAGTGTTAAAAGTTTTGTGTCGAATTTTATTAAAATTTTAGTAATTAAAGTTTAAATTTTGTATATTGTGGTGTACCGAAACAATACAATAATACGTGTATGTAGTATAAATAATTTACTAGCTGTAAGGATAAGAAAAAGTAAGTTTATTTATTAATATTTAACCAATCACTTATGTTAAATAGTCTATGCATAGTGAATAGTGATAGACTATGCAAATACAACAAAATGTGAATTGATAATAAAATAAATCATATAAATAAACTCCCGGTTTGTGGCATAACCACCGACCAATTGGTGTCCAATGTTCAACAACATTTCGTGGTTTATAAATATAGTGCTAAAATTGCATAATTATAGTGTTTTCCTGTATCTTGTATTTAAGTTCTATTAGTAAAATTATTTTTACAGTTGATATTTCGCCATATTTATGTTGTACGATAAGTTTACGAAAGTATAAGATTCGTATTAGATTTCGAATAAGAATAGTACGAATATTATTCAAATATGAATCTTGTACTTTCGAATTCGTAAAAAAGATTCAAATTATTTATTTCCATTATTGATTAGATCACGCAAGTTTTAATATTTTGTAACGATGGAATGTCATTACCATATGGACAACGATAACTACGATTATTCAGATATTTCTGATAGCAGTGAGTAAGTTAATTTTTAAATTTATTTATAAATAAATCTTTTTGCACTCTAAAAATCAATTGAACTTTAAAACTCTTCCTATTTGTCTTAATGTTTAGGTCCCGTGCTCGCATTGTTTCGCCGAAATTAAAAAAAATTTACATAAATAATGTCCCTACTAATTCTAAATCTAATAGATATGCAAAAGTTGCTGATAGCGTGCAGTAAGTTTTATTTTTAAATTATTTTTTGATATCTACCAACGGACATTTGATTAATATTATATTGCATAAATATTATCTTTGTTATGGTTTAGGTCACCGGTTTATGATAAAAACAAATATGTAACAGCCGCCCATGTCGAATCTAATCTTACCATAACTTTGAAAGATACCTATAACGAAAAGTAAGTTTAATATATTTAATTAATTTGTTTATACTTCCAATCAGATCATATAATTAATCATTGTGTATAATTTCTGGTATGGCTTAGATCTCACACTTCCGGTTTACCGAGCAAAGAGCAAATACAAACAATTGAATCCGATGAATATTCAGATAATGTCGAAATTGTTGCAATCGATGGCAAAGTGTAAGTTTAAAATATTTAGAATAGTTTAGCTATTCGAAACTGTAATTTAATTTTTTGCAATATTTTGTATAGGTCAAAGTACAAAGGTTTACAAAACAAAATGTCAAACACGAAGAAATTATACAGAATTCGCGATGATTGGTTCAAAAACACAAAGTATCAAAACTGGGTTGTAAGAGTAGAAAACAATACAAGCAAAGTATCATGCAAGTACTGCAAAATTGCAATATATGCTAAAAAATTCATTTTAGATCGTCATGCTAGTAGTAAGAGTCATATCGCTGCGTCCAAACCATTTAGTGACAGGCGTCAACACACCTTAACCTCTCTCAAAACCAAATCTAATAATAACAACGGCTTGGAAACCTATTTATCTTTGTATGTAGATTGCCACCAGTCAATTTTACCCACTGGACATTTATGTGATGTAATTAATTCAAAGTGCCAAATAACACCAGAAATTAAGCTACGCAGAACCAAATGCAGTAATATAATACAAAATGTATTAGTCGTACATTTTCGTGCAGATCTAAAACGTGACATAGGTAGTTCTCCATTTAGCCTATTAATTGACGAATCGAACGATATAAGCGTAATTAAATATTTGGGTTTGGCTGTTATGTATTTCTCTCGTCAATATAGGAAAATTGTTTCAACATATTTGGAACTATGTAAGTTATCAAAGTGCGATGCACAATCGATTGTCTGCGCAATAAAGGACACGCTAAACAAATTTAATTTAGACATTCAAAATCTATTGGGATTAGGGACTGATAACGCATCGGTAATGACCGGCATCAACAATGGAGTTCATGCAATTTTAAAAAAAGAAACACCTTCTTTAATATTAATACGATGTGCATGTCATTCGATTGTTTTAGCCGTACATCATGCCAGCAAATGTCTTCCGTTGGAGCTCGAATTTTTATTGAGAGAAACCTATAACTGGTTTGCACATTCAAGTCTTAGAATGCACCAATACAAAGAATTGTATAGATTAATTAACGATGATGCAAATCCTTTAAATATCCCAAGAATATCTGATACCCGCTGGCTTTCTATTGAAAAGTCAATAAAAATCATTTTATCCGCATGGTTGGAGCTTAGTACGATGTTTAATATCGAAAAACATCAGTGCAAAACCGCAGACATATTAAGCAAAATGTACTCTAACGACATAAATAAAATATATTTTATTTTTTTAGCACCAATTTTAAAAGAAGTTTCGAGCGTTAACACTGCGTTTCAATCTAAATCAGCCGATCCATCGAAATTGTTAAATGATTTAGTAAATTTACTAAAATCACTAGCAAGAAAAATTATTTACAACAGAACATGTGACGTAATTACAATGAATATAACAGACTATATAGATTGGTCATCGCAATTGGGATACGCGTTTGAAACAGAAGTGAAAAATTTACCTGAACTAGACCAAAATTCAATCAGAAAAAATTGCATTGTTTTTATTCAAAATTTAATAAACGAATTAAAAAATAGATTACCAGAAAACATTTTGCGGCTAAAACAAATGTACGTTATCAGTATTGATAAAGTTTTGTGTAAACATAAAGAGTCTATATTACCGATTTTAAAATGTTTTGAAACTGATCCTGGCGTCATCACTGAAATTGAATTTGAATACAACAACATTGATACAATTAAATGGCAGTCTACAACAACTACAGATTTATGGGTAGAGGTAGATTAATATCGAGATGCTGCTGGTCAAAATCCATTTGAAAATATATCGAAGTTTGCCATAAAATTACTAATACTTCCTCATTCCAACGCCGATATCGAACGAGTATTTAGTCAAATGAACTTGGTGAAAAATAAAACGAGAAATCGGATGCAATTTGAAATGTTGAACGCTATTCTTACGATTCGATTTGGCCTGCAAAGATATAATCAATGCTGCAACAATTATGATCTGCCAACCGAAGTGATCAAAAAAGTTGGTACCATGGTCGCTTACCATAAGGAAGAGGGGGAATGACCTATTGAGGAGTTACTAATTCACTTGGATTAGAATTTGTATTTGTGTAGCGTTCGAATCGAAACATGTTTTTTTATTTATGTAAACATTTTATTATATTTGGTATTTATTTGCATTACCTAAATCATGAATTTATATGTGAAATAATTTAAGTTAATTTTTTGTGATATTATTTTGATATGCTTTAGCTATTCAGTATTTTATTATATTTTATATTTATTGGGTTCAGATTTACTATATATAAATTATAAATTTATATAAAATTGGATCAAATGGTTATTACATTTTTGTGATATTTAATAAGATTAAATCAATTAAAAGACTGAATTTTGCTAACTGTATGGTTGTTATTTAATTAAATAAATTGCCGTTCTGCCTAACCAAATTTCATTTTATACCTAACATTAAATTTGGGAGGGCATAATTGAGCATTATTATTTTGTAAGTTATTTATCAGGATACTGACTTTGTACCGAAATAAAAAACTGGATTTTATTCAAAATTTTGTTTTTTTGTTGTAATTTTACGTAAATATTTTTTGCACTATACACCATCAATTTAGCACTTATTTGACATTAGTTTAGCACTTATCAAATAGTTGGCAACACTGGTTATGTATGCCATTGTTAAAAAGTTTAATCATCAACGTAGACCGCAACAAACAACTTGGAATTTCCATCGATTTTATGATAGATACCTAACAGCTTTAGATCCTGTCATGCCAATCTCTACCAACACCTTTTCCAACTTTTGGTTCCAGGCATGGCCGGTTTGTTTTAATCCATAAAGTGCCTTGTTCAATTTATAAACTTTCGCTGTTCCATCCGCGAATCTTTCTGGTTACAACATATACACAGTTTCCCTCAATCCACCTTGAAGGAACGCGGACACTGCATACGTCTGCTAAACATTTAAATAGTATTGAATAACCAATACCAATATATAGCGAATTAAGCTATACTTCACTAGTGGTGTATACGTTTCCTCATAATCCAGATCTTCACGCTGGGAGCAACCCTTTACCGTGAGCCAACAATTTTTAAACAACAATTTTGGCTTGAGCGCTTTGCTTTTACACGGTAGATTGCACAAAGTCCATGTTTCGTTTGCCATAATTGCTTCATATTCATCTTGCATAGCTTGTCGCCAGGAATTACTACCCAGCAAACGTGAGTTCATCCAGTTTTAACTTTTTTTTGTATGCAACCAAAATAAAACAAAAAAAAAGAAACAAAAATATATATCACTGCAACTCAATGCTTCTTCTACACTCTTCAACCGGAGCACTCGTCGATAACTCTATCATTGAATAACCATAAATAGAAGGTGACACCGCTAACTTTGCAGCGACATATGAGCCAAGTGTTAATAAATTGTACTACGAAATAAATATTTCTGTGTCTTTGCTAAATTATGTCCACGAATATTTTTTATTTTATGTAATTGGTACGTTTATATTTCCAATTTAAAATGTGTTTGTTGGAACACATGTGTTTATTAGATGAATGTGTTTGTTAGTAGGTAGTAAAATGTGTGAAGATTTAAAAAACAAAAATAAACAAACTAACAGCATTGAATAACCATATATTTATGGTTATTCAATGCTAACAGCAACATTTTCTTTTATTCTTTTCTTTTGATCAAAAAATAAACATAATTTTAACTCGTAAGGAGATAATAAAATTTTTTGGTATCAATTGATTTTATTTTTCAGCGATTTGATCGTTTTTTTTTTTTTTTTTTTTTTTTTTTGATCACACGATATTTTTCGTTAATTAACAGGATTTATATCGTTCCCTTGTGTTTACAACAGAATTTGTATCTTCATCTATGTAAGATTTCTATACATTTTGAATGAAATTTTGTTTTAAATTTTAATTTTACGTTAATATTATAAATAAAATTTGATAATTTTTATTAACAACAAGTTTGCTTTTACATAGGGTTTCGCTGCCATATTGTGCCATCCTTCCCTTTTCGCTCATTCGCTTCTGTCTGTTCATCATCACTAGAATAGCTATTAATTATTTTCCTTGCACACCTTAATCCAAACTGGAATGTCTTCACGCAAAATTTAGTACATGGTATTTAGTTTCCACTCGCAAAACTAGAGATATAAACATCGACAATAAAACACCGTAGCGGTTTCGAATACAAATAGAGGAGGGATGCTAAAGGGTTTTTCCATCATCCAAATACGATCGCTGATTGAATGATCATAAATATGACCATTTTTTGAAAAAATTTGCGGTCACTTTCAAATCGGCTGTTTTTTGCAAATGATCAGTTTACAGATACGGTCACTTTTACATGTCTTACTAAATTCGGGTTCGGCTCCAATTGCATTTTATTTTTGTACCTAGATTATCTGTAAAAGACAAGTAAGGCACCACAAAATTAACGTAATTTTTTTTCAATCGCTTCCATTTTAAACAAAAAAATGTGTGGCACTCGGGAAGCTATCTTTTGTTTTTGACTTTTGAAATGCATTATTTAGTCTATCGAGATTTGATGAATTCCATCAAAAAAAAATCTTGGCATTATAATATTTGCAGGCGTCATTCGAACCAAAAACGAACATAAGCTGGAGTAGTGGAAAATGCTTTCTCATCCTCTTTACCGCACTACAATGGGTGTACAGCGCTTTTATACGATAAACCGATATATCGTATTTGATAATGGGATTACTTGTGCGCAACGATTACTAATATATGTCTTGTATTGAATCGGAATCTACGAGAGTGTTTTGTAGCTGGGGAAAACATAACAGTTGATAAACAGCTGTTCGCATATCGAGGTGGTACGCATTTCACGCATTACGTTCTATGAAAACCTGCCAGATATGGAATTAAAGTATGGTTAGTGTGTGACTTCACTTCCTCGTTTATATGTTGAAAGGTAAAATGTACACTGGAATGACTCCAAACTCATAAAGAGAAAGTAATCAAAGAGAATGTGTTGTGAAGTATCTATGCTGCACTCTTTTTAGTAGTAGCGGTCGAAATATAACATGTGACAATATTTTACTAGCAACAATTTAGCTTTTAGTTTGATGCGCGACCACAATTTATCAATTTTAGGAACAGTAAACAAAAGACGGAAATTCGTACCAGTGGAATTCTTAGTCGTGCAAGGCAAAACACAACCTGCCGAATAACGGATTTTCGAACATCACAATGTTTTCTTGTATTTCCAAAAAAATAATGCTGTGATGCTTTTATCTACCATGCATTATGATAAGGATAACACAAGGATTAGCAAATAAACCAACAATGATTCTAGATTACAACAGAACCAAGGGCGGCGTGGACAATATGGACAAAATGCTGGGGGAATACTCATGCAAAAAGAAGATTCGTTTACGTTATGGCCACTCGATTCGTTACTGGACACTGGGATTTTTTTATAACATTTTAGATGTGGTGGCTTTAGCAGCACATATAGTATATATGGAGAATAATCCAGTCCTAAAAACCAACTCCAGTCACCGGCGTAAATTTCTACAATGGTTTTGCGAGCAGTTGCTGCTTATGTCTGAAATTAGTAAGCGTTCCCAGAATTACCTACCAAAAATGGTATGGAAAATATGTTGGGCCATACTTTCGTTGCTATGTGGTAATGCTTTTAGGATCCGAATATGATTGAATGGATAGTCAATTTACTGATTCTTGATTTAAAACCAACGTTTGAAAATCCGTCTGCATTTCGGCTCCATAAAAATTTAAAGCAAATGTGCTTTTATAATATTATTGCTCCAGATACAACATCTTATGAAACTTCTGATTCTTCAGTTATTTTGAATATGGCAGATGTAGAAAGTAATAACACTAATAAATATAATGCATTTTTTTGATTTTTAAACTTAAAATAATTATTGATTACAGATTTTTTGAGTCCTGAAAACTCTAACAGTACCACAGAAGCGTCAGCATCTACCTCTGTCGATGAAATACCCAGTAATATAATCTTTTAGTAATGTAGTATAATCTTTTAGTAATATAGTCTTTTTTGGAATGTGAGAATTTTAAATTATTATTATAGTACCTATAAAGATTATAATTTTATAGTAAGTAATGATTAATAAAAATTTTATTTATACAGGTAATATGAGCAATAATGTTATTGACGATTTTGAACAATACGATGAAGTCAAATGTCTGCGAATTGGATGATACTGATACGGATGAAGAAGCCAATGAAGCTGAACTATTCAAGCCATGTCAATTACATATTTTTCTGGGTACCTAGCACATGCTGTATCAAAAAAGACAAATTGTACGATATGTAAAAATTTTATGTACAAAGATCAACCAACTCAACATCAAAGCTATACACATACAGAGCTACTTATTAAAAATCGCCAGTATGAAAAAACTACAAATGGTGGTTTAGCATTACCAACAGAAGTTTTTGTAAAATTAATAAAAAAAATAATTAAGATTTTTGAGGATAATTTTGATACAATCTGTTTCAAACACAAAGTAGTTGACAAACTTTATAATTTGTGCGAAAAACAATACAAAACTTCTTGTCGCATTGAATAACATAAAAAAAATGAACTATGCATACAATTAAGAGTACTTTTACGTGCAAAAATCCATAGAATTATTTCTAAAGCAAAAAGTACCAAAAATTATTTCTAAAGCAAAAAGTACAAAAAAAAATTAAGAAAATTTGATATACTTAATCATTTGTAAAATATGAATTAAATGACCTTGGACATAAACATAAACATTTTGTGTTTCGTTTTTTATTTAGATTTTCCTGTTGAATTCCACTGGTTCTGTATTGACATTGGTTTTGACTGTATGTGTTTATATTCGCACTGAATAAACAATGTAAAAAAAAATCATAAAGTTTTTTTTTTTTTTATATAGTTGATACTTAAACCCTTAATTTAAATTTATCTAAGATACAAATGCATACAGCGCTATAACAACTACGTAGCGGCGGAAACGTTTGGTGTCACTTCTTTATATGGTTATTCAATGACTCTATTGATGAATAAACGAAATCTTCTTTCCTCTTCATCGAAACGACCACCCATTTTGTGGTGCTATATCACATTTTATGATAATAAACTGTGATAAAATGATATAGTATGTACTTAATGCGTGCGCTTTATGGATGAATTATTGCACGTCGCATTAGTTTAGTAATACATTTCCAAAGAAAGTGTGAGCCGCACTACCATTGTTGCTCCAATAAATCACCTCATTTTATTAATATGCTGTCTCATATTGTTGATTCCTTAAAATTACTTTACATACCACATAGTTCGAAACAGATAGTTGTAGCATCGTTGATGCACGTGCTACTTGCAAACGTACTAATAAGATTTATTTCGAAGAGAACGAAAATAAAAGAATTATACCGTACAATATTTCAAAGAATTTCATTGGTTGATTTTATATTTTATCTTCAAGGTATTAGTGAAATGAAAGTATTTTTATTCTGTTTTCTCATAAACACTGTGGTAGCTCGTAGTTATACTGTGGTTGAATAAAACACGTGTTGTTTTAACACCAGTAATTTATTTATAATTTATATTTGTGTAGCTTCGCTACGTACACTGTTTATTTAAGTCTCTTCGTTTCTACGTTCGTTGATCAACTCTACTCATCTTTATGTGACGCCGCCAATAACGACGCGATAGAAGGAGACGGATAATTAATCTTCGTCAATTGTGTATACCTCTTCTATCTTCGTATTGGTTGACGGGCGTGAGCATTATAATTGAATTACTAGTTATGTGGTTACAACTGATAAATAAAATCGGCGTTTCCGGTTGCCACAACACTTTCAAGTATAGATGGACAAATTAAGAATGTATCTGCGTACTCGATGTAACAATCAGGCTTGTAATAGATTTGTGTTGGTTTTGGGCTTGTAGTAAAGAGGATTTTGGTTTTGGTACAAAACCAACACAAATGTACATTACAAGCCTGATTGTTGCATCGAGTACGCAGATCAAAACCATCTTTACTACAAGCCGTATTGTTTGCATACTCATGCTATACAAACATATATACTTTGATTGTATTGTAAGTAAAAATCGAGTTAGAATATGATCGCGATCAAAACCCTCTTTACTACAAGCCGTATTGTTTGCATACTCATGCTTTACAAAAATATCTACTTTGATTGTATTGTAAGTAGAAAATCGTGTCGGGATATGATTGCGAATATTGCGTAAAAGAAATAAACAATAAAATCAAATAATGCGCATGCGTTTACAATTTTTTTTTTAAATTTTATATGAAGTTTTGATAGTTACTAATACATCTAAAGTATATATTTTCACTAATACATTTTAAAAATACATGATGATGTGTGTCAACGAAAGTTACAAGACGGCTTGTAGTAAAGAGGGTTTTGATCGCGATTATAGTATAAAAAAAAGAAATATTCACATACCAATACAAAAGAGATTAAGAAAAGAGAGTTAAAATTATCAAAAAACAAAAAAACAAATTACATAACCTCAACTTTTATGTTATTTATTATGTTTACACTGTATATATTACTAATTACACCGCACGATAGATTTTAATAGAAATAAATAATTACAATATATAATAATATAAAAATATATTATATATATTATATAAAAATAATTAATAAATTTAACTTGAACATTTCACAATTCAAATCATTCACTAAACAAATGAAACAAAATTTTACGTTTAATACCACAAGTAGAGAGAAAAATTCTCAATTATGATAATGGTGTGCGTGAAAAATACTCAATTATGGCAAAAACGCTTTCAAATAGTGACATTAAAATTACCTTTCAAAATGAAAATGATTACAGAAAGGTCAAAAAATTACTAGAAGAATTAAAAAAAAAAACAGTAACCAACTAGAAAATATCGAATATCACACCTGCCAGCTGAAGAGCGAAAAGGCTTATAGAGTGGTAATTGAAGACAATCGAACCAATGGAACCAAGATGGTAAACCTCTTACCATCTTCCATTGGTCACGATGAAATTAAAGCAGACTTAGAAAACATGGGACATGATGTCACAGGTATTATCAACATACACAAAATGGTCACAACTATAATGGTATGAAAGACAGGAAACACTTTCCATTATTTTACATCGACTTAAAACAAAAAGACAACAATAAAAAAGTATATAACATCAAGAAACTTGCGTACTGTATAGTTAAAATTGAGTCATCTAACAAGACAAGGGGCATTGCCCAATGTACGAATTGCCAACAACTTGGACATACCGTGACATACCTTCACGTGCTTTTTGTCAACAACAAGGATATACTGCAAACTATAAAGGATGCTGTGTATATCAGAGCAATATTAAAAGTCAACAGAATAAAAGAATAAGCGTAGTACAGCGAGTACAAACCAAAGCTGCTAAACTACAAACAACAGTCACCCCATCCACAATTGGATTATCCTATGCGCAAATCACCAAATTATCTGCTGATGAATCAAACCAAAACAACAAACACATCGAAGTTAATAATGAGTCTAATAACTTTGAAATTATTAAAATTCTTAGTCAAATTCAACAGACACAACAGAGCCCAAGAACTGGAAGTATTTCTTCATACAAACAACATAGATATTGCACTGATTTCAGAAACGCACTTCTCCAACAAAACTTTATCAGAATAAAGGGATTTAATTCCTACTGGACAACCCATCCTAGTGAAAGAGCCAGAGGTGGTTCAGCTGTACAACGAATATTCGTGAAAGCTACATGCAAGCAACGGTTATCTCAATCCAATATAATGGCGCAGATCTAAATATTGCGGCAGCATATTGTCCTCCACGGCATACACCAACGAAGTTACAATTTAATAACGTTTTCAATAGACTCGGTCCAAGATTCATTATTGGAGGGGACTATAATATAAAACATACAGCTTGGAGTTCCAGGCTAATTTCTCCTGGGAAAGAAAATGCTTTCTTTAATGACATTCATTAAAACAAATGCGAATAGCTGTCTCCGGGGGGCCAACGTATTGGCCAACGGATGCAGGAAAAATACCAGATCTACTTGATTTCTTATTATAAAAGGTATTTCATCCAGTTACACTGAAGTCGACGGAATTAACGACTTAACATCTAATCACATTCCTGTACTGTAGTAAGCGCTATATAATAATCAAGAAACAGAAAAACCTTATTAACAGATTCACGGATTGGGATTTTTCAGAGAAAAATTAGAAGAGCTAGTTGAATTAAAAGTTAGTATTAAACGTAATTAAGAATTGGAACAAGAAACAAACAATTTTATTGAATACACTCGCATAGCCGCCAGTCTACCTACTTCAAAATTAAAGGACAAAGCTTAGATTGAAGTCAAATACCCGGCTGAAATCAGGGAGCAAATCAAGGAAAGAAGAAAGGCAAAGAGAATATGTCATCTGACCAGAAATCCTTCTGACAAGACAACTTTCAATCGAATTACCGAGTGAGTGGCTCAGTGGCTAGCACTGTGCCGCTTGGAGCCGCGGGAGGTACCGAGTTCGAATACCAACAGGGGCAAGATGCAAAAGGGAATTTTCCTCACATATTTATAAATACAAATATGACCCCCTAATGGTGTGCAAAACTCATGGGCCGATCCATCTTCCATGTCATCGTGGTACAGGGTGGCATGGAGCTATGCAATGCGCAGGAGGTATACTGTACTTGTGTGAATGGGTTGAATGAATTTGTGTGAATGTAAATAAAGTATTGATTTAAGTTAGCCTTTAAGGAACATTAAATTCATTGGTTGATCAATACTTTATTTAAAAAAAAAATAAAAAATAAGTAACAAAGACAATAAATAGGCTAATCAAAAACTTCAAACAAGATTGCTTCGAAAACTACTTAAGCGGGCTAGGCCTAGAAATAGATAAGAATTACTCGATATGGAAAAAGCGTTCTTTGCTTAACACATAGCATCAGTGTTTCAACCCCATGACATTTATTCCAACCTGACGTAACACCTGTTTACCAACCAAATCAGGATTTTAAAAAAGTTACGCCAATGGAAATTGCTGAAGAAATTGACAAAAGTCTTAACCAAAAAAAGGCACCAGGAATTGATAAAATATCACCGGGTCTATTCAAGAAACTTCTACGTAAAGCAATTATCAAGGTCACATACTTATTTAATGCTTGTATGAGATTGAAGCATGTACCCAAATCCTTCAAAACGGCACAAATAATTATTCTGAAGAAACCAGCTTATATATGTTTTTGATTAAATAAAAGTCTTCGTAATGTTTCATCTATGCGTAATTTTTACGTACACATTTAATTTTATTGTTTAATAATAATAAAAAAAATAGCTTTTGAAATAAAAAATCTTTTATTGTTAATAAATTTAATCTATTTATTTACAATATTAAATATAAATTTTCTAAACTAACGGAAATAAACTCAGCGTTTTAAATTGAGATCCTTTTATTTACATTGTAAAACAGGAATTAATATATCTAGAGTACAGAATGACACCTAAAAATATTAAAAGAGTTAGAAAAAATATAAGACATTAAATAATAAATAGTGTTTCGTACCTAACACATAATATGAAGAAGCAATGAAAATTTTTTTAATTTCTAGGAGTAAAAATCTATATGACAATAAAATTATTACAAATAATTTCTAAACTAAAATATCGCGTATGGTTAGGATGGTTTAACTTGAATGAAATTAAATGCAAAATGGCTGATCGATACGAAATATGTAGTACGAATATATTCTGTAGAGTTTAAAAAATAAAAATGTATATGTGGTAGTGTGTTATAAAAAAAACTGTACGTAAACCGTTTGTATACTGTACACTTTTGATGTATACATTTTTTGCGCCGGGAGGGATACTGTACTTAAACGTAACAAACTTCATTGCATTATATTTTTATTTTTTTAAAATATCAATTAAAATTTAATTAGTAAACTCTTTTGATCAATTTCTATAAAATTTAATATTTTCAATCAAATAAATCTAATTTAGAAAGTTAAAAACTTTTAATAAAAAAAATTATTTTCGCAGTGCAAAGCCGAGGCGGTAATATGTAAAGTCTGTATTGTGTACGGTTAAGCTCAAATCTTGCAGTGATGTAAAAGAGAATGAAACAAACACACATTAAATATATAAATTTATTATATTTTTAAATAATTTATTTCTTTTTTTATAAACATAAATTTCATATTTTTCCAATTGTTCTAAATATTTAGTCTCTTAAATACAACAAACCAATTTTTACTAAAACATTCAAATTATTTTTGATAATTTATAAAATCAGATTGTTAATAATGAATTTAAAGGTTATTTAAACTTTGTATTTTGATCGACTTTATATGGGAAAATTACTATATCCATATTTTTTATTTGTAAAAAAATAACATTATTAATTTTTTTTATTGCATGATTAACTTGAATTTAACTATTTACTGAAAACAATCGTATGTTGTAAAAATAATTTTACGTTGCTTTATGTAAATAGCAAAGCTT
This sequence comes from Tipula confusa, assembly GCA_963556175.1. Taxonomy (NCBI): domain Eukaryota; kingdom Metazoa; phylum Arthropoda; class Insecta; order Diptera; family Tipulidae; genus Tipula; species Tipula confusa. Next base: position 125,586,062 of record OY744476.1, read on the forward strand.
TAAATAATAAATAAAAGTGCAACATTTTACGAGTTTGGTTGGGGTTAAACTAGGATAAATAGTATGGCAATTATGTACAAATATTAGCGAATGAAAAACGCTGATAACATTATTTTATTTATATATGAAATTTTTAACTGTTGGTTACAAAGCCGTCTTCAGTCCCTTATAGGAAGCCCAACTGTACTCATACATAAACTGTAAACAAATGAGATGTAACCTGTTGAATGTATTTATGAGATTAGGTCGTCGTCTCTATACGATAGTGAATACAGTGTAGCAAAAATAACAAGACAGTATAAAAAAAATGAGCGAACTTGTACTTTTTTTTTGTTTTATTTCAACTTTTTGTTTTTATATTTGGAACATAGAGAATATTAAAATAATACGCTCTCACTACGAATGTTATAATATGCTCAAATTTATATGACGTTTTGGTAGTGTGGGTTATTTAAAACCATTCAAAACAAAAAAAAATTTAATATAGGTTTTTTGCTGCACTAATACAGTTAATAGGTTACATTTTTAATATGGTATCTGCGTGCGGTGGGAACATGCAGTTTCCTTAAAAGAGACTGAAACGGCTTTGATTGGTTACATACACGAACATATATTGTATAGTAGTTTTGGTAGCGTACAATTTTCTATATAAGTATTATATTTATTTAGAATAGCAAATTGTTTTCGTAAAATCTGTACATAAGTAATTACACTACATGATTAAATAAAAAGATATATAATGTTACAACATAAATGTATAAATAACCTTATAGAGTATTTAAATAGTTACCTACATAATATTCAAAAGGTACTTTTAATATGCTATACGGCGTCGCATGCTGCAGTATGTATCCTACAAATAATCTAATGATTTCTACATCGTCAGTTGATCAACTAATATCTATTCTTAAATTAGGAAGTTCTGAAACTTTGCTTTTCGTTATGCTCCACAATTGCAATTTGATTTTCTTAATTTAATTGCAAATATTCATGCACTTTCAAGTATACCTTGTCTATGGTACATATTCAATAGAGTTCTTGCATAAATCATTAAGCTATTTTTTACTAAACTACATTGGTAGGCACGTTATTTTGTACAAATAAACCACATAATTGTATCAATGCATTCAAATATTTAAGTAATATGTCACTGCATTTGATGAATGATTCTTGTAAAACCTTTTTAGAATAATTATTGTAATTCGTTGATTAAATATATTTTTCGGAATATAAAACAAATGTTCGATTAATACCATTTTCATTACATGTTAAGGTCCAATTATGCATATTGTTGTTAGGCCGTTTGTGTAACGATGTATAGTACGATGGATGGTAAGGTATGACAAACTAGTATCAATGTGGGGACTTAAGCTTAACTGAGTGGTAACGGTGTGAAGGAACTAATAAGTTCACTTTGAGGAATATTCATGTGACATTTTCGGATTAGTTTTAAAACCAATGTGTTAAAACGAAACAAATGATCGCAAGGTTTCACCGTAACTTTTATAAAAGCTTTTATAATACATATTTCATTTCATTTATAAACTGGTCGAGTTTATTGGTAATAGAATAATAGTGTTTGTTAACATTGCCAATAGTCAGCATATTAGTTTTTTTTAAATAATATTCAATTGGAATATTTAAGAAATAATTATTAGACAGTTTGCCAAAATTTTACTGTAAAAGAACAGTAAGGCAGATAGAAAATTCGTGAAAACGTGAGTCACGTTCGTGACTAGAATGATAAATTGCACAAATTAAATGGGTTAATCAGTAAAGTATATGCATAAAACCAGCTTAAAGTTTAGATAAAAGTAAAAACAATTTAATTATAATTCTATAATTATTGTAAATTTAGTGGAACGTATTTATGAAAATTGAACAAATATTTAAGCTTTTAAATTCTAATATCCTAGACAATTCCAAAGTACAGTCAAAGAGAGTCACAATAGATGGTTTTATTTTGATGACAATAATGCCGTCGAAACCGAATTAAAGCTTTTCATTACTGTCAAAACTTTTCGAAATCTATTCTAAAATCAATTTAAATGCTGAACAATTTTGAATTTTGAAAATCACGTGGTTTAACCAATGTTATGGTAGGTAGTGTAAATTAGGAGAATATTGTAAAATGAAATCTGTATTGTTTATTATTTACAACTTGTTAAATATCAATCAAATACAATAAATAATTTTTAAACTAAGAGTTTCTCATTAACAATTGTGCTGTTTCAACTTTTTTGAAATTTTATATTTTAATTTATTAAATAATACATTATAATTATTATATACTTTTTCATATTTTGTAAAAATAGTAAATAAATATTTTATTCACACATAAATCTTTTTATAAATTTTTATTATTTTTTAGATAATATATTATATAACTTTATATATATATATATATATATATATATATATATATATATATATATATATATATATATATATATATATATATATATATATATATATATATATATATATATATATATATATATATATATATATATATATATATATATATATATATATATATATATATATATATATATATATATATGTATTTCGCGTTTGTGTTATTAAAATAACACATAAATATGCACTAGAATTTTTTATTCATAATTGTTGCTTTCCAACCGACCACCGCAAATACTTATAAGTACTTAAATGTGTGTCTTTGTTAAATTTTAACTCCTGCTTAATTTTAGTGCTGTTACTATTTTGCATGAGCAGTTTGCATTTAGTTTGCATGACCAGTTTGCAAAGAAATACACCTAGGTACTTACGGTGGTCGATTGAAAAGCAACTAGTGTTGTATATTTTTTAAACAACAGCAGTTGGTCAAACTTTCATAAACGATTTTTTTGGTTTAATGTAGTTATTTGTAGCGATAGACCACAAAATATTTTTTTTATAATTTTCTTTTAAAAATAAGCTAAGAAATTAACTTTTTTACACGACCGGGAGTAGAAGTTAGTTTCTATGACATCAAAGTAGCGACAGAAATGTCACATTATTTCCCAAGGGAGCTAATATACAATATTTCCTTTGTAGAACAATAATTACCAAGAAATAAATGAAATTTGTCGTTGTAGCATTTGCAAAAAAAAATGAAAACAAGGAATACGCAACTGATTAATTAAATTTGATTGTAAAAAATTAATGTGTCAATATTTTATTTAAATATTCGTTTTAAATATGAAATCGCGTCAAAAATAGTATATATACCACAGGAGATAAGTCCATTTTTTCCCTCGTCGTATTACTCCGCGGGAAAAAAATAAACACTTCTCTCCTTTGGTGGATTATATACTATTATTATTATCAAACATTATACAAATAAAAAAATATGTTGAATTATTATCTGTTTGTGCAACATTTTGGTAACGCTAGTTATGTATGTCATATCCTATAAACTAGAACGGATGAAGAACCAAAAATATTAATATTTTTATGTAAAATAAGATTCACACATGTTATAATTTTACTAAAGAAATAGATCTTTAATTAAACTTGTGTACATAGGTTTTGTTTATCTTTGTCAACGAAAGTTAGAAGACTGAAAGTTAGAAGCTTGTAATAGAGAGGGTTTTGGTTTTGGTCGAAATTAATATAAAACGTTGCGAAAAGAAAATATTTTAAAGGATTTCGCCGAACGATTAGAACACCCGGAGAAAACGCCACTGATAAAGAAACGCACGGTATAAAGCAAATGTCACAAAAAAGCTAGATTTCGTAAAACTTATCGATCTTTTATATCTCACTTATCAAAATCTAAAATCCAAAAAATCTATCTATTTTTGCCAATAAAATACGGCATAAGTAATTTTATATGAAATGTTCATTTCGTTGTTATTTTGTTAATGAAACAAGTCAATGTCATATTGAAGCACTCCCCTATCACAAATATTTTCCTCTATAACCATTAAGGACGTAAAACTTTAACCAAAACCCATTACATTCTAAGACGTCTTGTATAGAACAAAATGTTTAGAAAAATATAGGGTACGGATCCATAATAAAATATAGGATACAGATCATAAAGTTGAACGATTTGGATACAATAAACGCGACTATCCAAACCAAAAAAGCGCGAAATAAAAAAGTACAAAATGGCAAAATAAATGGCTTTTTATTTTCAATGTTTTCGTTTAAATTTTTAAAGTTCTACGTAGTTCTGTAGCGACCAATTATTCAGATATTTCGTCCACATTCATATAATTCGCTAACGCTACATTACGCTGTACATAAATATATATAGAGCGTAAAGTAGCAATTACCCATTTCACTCGGTCGCCATGGCCTGATGAGATGATAAAATTTTTTCGACAAAATTATTACGATTCCTCGTCAGATCGAAACTGAGCTTTGCTTCGCACACCACCTACATCTGAGTAATTAAAATAGCGACACAACATCTGCCGTCGTTATAATGGTGACCCCAACGTGATTTGCAACACGCATCAGATCTTCTGATTCTTTCTTCTACTTCTAACTCGACATGGGTTCGTTACATACCGCAGTAAGCCAATTACTAGTTCTTCCCTAACACTGGGTATATACGAGATCGCGATGGCTTTCACAAAGCTTAACATAAGCACGTCATATGCAAATGTTATCAGCAACCTCTTATACTCACTCGTCGGGGTCCAGTTCTTTCAGCCATACATGTATTTTATACATACGATCGACTGCTTTAAAATCGAAAGCAGCCTTTTTTAGCTGAGGCCCAACAACAAGATTGCCAAGGTCAGAAAACGGTTAATATTTTGCTAATCTGAAAAAGTTATTAAAAAGGAAAATATTTTTTCAAAATAACTAATTCTTAATTATTAAAACCTCGATCGTATTTATTCCTGGTCCTGAATTACGGAAAGCATTTATACACATTTAATAGAGTTCTGCATCGGTAAACTAAATTTAGTTTTCAGTTTAATTTTATTACCCTAATACTATTTTATAAATGCTTGTTTTTGTACTATTTTGTTATTTAAATTTGAGGATCCAGATTATTTAATCTTGTGTTGAAGAAAGATAGAAAATACAAGTAGCAACTTAATGTCGGTTTTGACTGGATATTTTAGATAAGTTATATCCCCTTTATTAAATGACTATTTTTTCTAGCAGTTTAACTACATATTTTGATCATTATTGGCCACAATAATAATTTAGGACAATAATAATTTATTAATACTATCTTTTTTTGTTTTCAATTCATTATGTTAACATTATAAAAATTAAAGCAATTATATAGCTATAATTATGATTACCAGAGAGTAGATATCTACTCTCTGATATTACTGAACTATTGATTCGTTCGTTTTGGTTGTACATAATAATAATCATTTTCAGGCCATTACTGACCATCATCGCCGAAGCCATCATCGCCGAAAGCAATCAAATGGCGGCTCTCCTCTCAGAGAACGCTGCATCATCCGCATAGGATTGGGTCGCAGAAAGTAACCGAGCCAGCGTACTCCTTGTCCTTTTATTTCATGAACGAGATCAGGAATTTTCATTAAACTCCTGATCTCATGAGCACGGTTGCCAACGACAAGACGAGTTTTAATATCTCCTCCTACACAATTATCATGAGTGACAAGGGACCCGAGCTATCGGAAGCTTCTCACTCCACCACTACTAAAATCTATTGCGTCTTGGTCTCTAATACCAGTGATCATATATTTTGTTTTGGACTAATTGATTTTGAGACCAACGAAAGCTGAGATTTGTACAAGTGGATTCATTAGTTCCCTGAATTGCCATTTAATCCAGTTATACAGATATCAGCATTTGCCAGAACCTGGCTCTACAATATGTTGTCCTGGAGTGTTTCACTTTTACGACAGATAAATTCTAACATGAGATTTAAGAGTATCAGGGACAGAGCATCTCTTTGCCGTACCCCAGAGCTAATTGCAAAAATTACTGATAGCTTATTCTCATCTTCGTAACGACATTGTGACTGCATTACTGTCATTTTACATAAACGCACATATTTGTCAGGTATTCTCAGACATCGCAAAGGAAACCATAAGCTACTTCGAAGGCTTGTTGGAAATTCAAGAACACCTAATGTACGTCACGTTATGTCTCGTAATATTACACAATTAATACAATTTTTCCGCCAGGGGATTGATTCTCTCCAATATTATGTAAGACAGAAGTTTGTATGCTGTGCAAAGGAGAGCTATGGCGCTATAGTTTTCGCATTTTGAGCGAACTTTTTTTTAAGGATAAGGATACAACGCGGCCTCCTTCCAATCGTAAGGCATAACTTCGCTTGGCGAAATACTAATCGAATAAGGTCGAAAAGATAGTTCCACAAAGGTTCCCTTCCGAATATCAAGAGCTCGAAATTAATGCAATCAACTCCCGGGGAACGGTTTCGTTTTAGCCTCTGCATCTCCAGTGTGAATTCCTCTTGGGATGGGTTCTCTATGCACATCTCCGCAGTCTTTATTTGACAACTTTCAAATACGTTACGAGAACTGTGATAATTTCTGAATCGTTGTACTCTTAAGACTTCAGCCTTCCACCATTCTCGCTGTTTCTGTCTACAAATTCACTTGGCCGTTCTCCCAGCGGACCGCTTTGTTCTTCCGTGCGATTGTAAAACGTATTGGTGCTTTTTTATAGGCTTTATTCTGTTACTCGACAGCAAGTCGACACTCATCAAACCAATCACTTGGGTTTAATTGTTACCATCCCATCCCTAGAGTCGCCTGGGCAGCGTGACAACTGAAGATTTCAATACCTCCCATAGAGCTCACATCATCAGAACGGTGGTTGGTATCCATAATGCTACTGCTAACAAGAATCTGATATTGTGTTTTCTCATTTTCGTTTATCAGACCTTCGCAGTTGAAACGTGTTTCGTTTTCCTGTAATACCTGACATGTACGAAACCTGCCATCTTAGCTATGCAGTAACTAATTGATGATCACTACCTACAAATTTGGCAGCCGACCGATAAGATCTCACATTCCCTTAGTAATTAACACATGGTCAATTTGACTGCGGGACGTCTTTCAAAGGTGTGGCATGTTCCCAAGTGGATATTTTTATGAGGAAAGAATGTGCTAACCACGATGAGGTCGTGCCTGTTCATTAAATACATCATTCTTTCCCCATTATCAGTTGCCATATCGTGTCGGGAATACGGACCTATGTTTTCACATAAGTCAGTTTGATTTTTGCCCGACGTCAAAATAGTGCACCAATCACTGACGTCGTGTTCCGGTAGGGATCCCATCAGATCATCCAAATTGTTGTAAAATGAGTCTTTATCTTTGGGTTGGATTACTTCAGTGAGCGCATGAACTCATATGATTGACAAGTTGGTTAGTCGCTTGCGTAAACGTAGCTTACACATACGATTATTAACTTTGAAATCTAAAACAGCCTTATTCACCTTGGGCACAAGGAGAAAACCAACACCAAGATTGCCGATGTCATTTCTACTGTAAAGTAATGTTTAACCTTGGGCCACTTGGTCTCCACTTTTTAGCCATCGAGTTTCCGGAAAGCAAGGCATTCCAAGTGATACTCTTTCATGGCTGTATAATTTTGGAGGTCCATATTTTTTGTTGTTGAATTTTTAACAATTGGATTTTTACGAATGCGGGTAGTCAGCCCAACGATCCATCCTTTGATTAGTCGCCTTCTACGACAAGCCTAGGAGGCTGTGTTGGAATAATATGGATAACATGCTTGTTTCAAGTATTTTACGAAGCATGGGAGAGTGCCTTCAACCACAGGGGCCTGTACGCTCAGGGGTTGTACATCACTGGACCGTAATTACTGAAATTATGACTAATTTTGCGTGTATCGCCATTTGACAAATGTTATTTGAAATTTCAAATGAAACTTACTAGTAATAGAAACTTTAGGTTTTAATGAAAATTAAATACCTAATTAGAACACTTACGATTTTAAATTATGAAAAAATAAAGTTTATATGAATTTTAAACGATATTCTTTTTTTTTTAACTTTGACTCTAGAAGATTTACCTTAAGATCACTCAATTTTAACAAAATACATACATTTTGATGTAAGTTAATTTAAAAAAATTCAAGTTTTAATAAATTATATAATCTGAATATATTTATGTTTTTGTGTTAAAATGCAATTGAATTATTATATTTTCTACATACATTATTTTTTCCTTTTCAACAATTCATAATATTTTTTTTTATTATGACAAATGAATAATTAAAGTTAGTATATATTTATAGTAAAGAAAACATTTATAAAATAAATATTTAGAGGACTATGTTTTCGCTTTTTACTTTGTGTATAATTTCAAAATGTCGTTATGAGTCACAACTTCTCGCCGACCTGTTGGGCAATTTGTGTTATCGTGTATAGATTAATAATAATTGACTTTTGAACAAATTCGCAATGGTGTCGGCGAGAATTGTTTTTAGTTAGGAAAATATAAAATTAAAAAATTATAAAAGTTTTTTGTTTTTGCTTCATTGGATATGTTGAAATCATACAAAAGGACGCTCTCACTACTCTTCTTAGCCCTAACACATAGTTATTTAAGTGCTGAAATATTTGTTTTAATTTTAAATACAGATAATTGGATAATTTTATCGACATTTAGTATTAAAGTGCTTTTAAAGTATTTACTTTTAACTTTTATTTGTTTGTAATTGCGATAGGAATATTTGTTATATTCTATTTTGACAAAATTAATAGATAAATTATGATGTATGCGATGTTGCAATACACTACAAACATGTTCATTATTTGGCAATTCCCAATGTATACATAACCATACAGGTTTGCATATTACCTGTGATTTACTATTCAATTTATATTTGATTATTTAATTAGTTTTTTGAGATTTGATTTTTTTTTCATTTCTTTCAATTAAAATAAAAAAAAAACAAAATTCTCCTAGAATTTATACTGATTAGTTTCGGTGCTTTCTTATATATAAAATTTAAATATTTTTTTTTACAATCAATTGTTTTATAATACAATTTTCAAATAATGCGCATGTGGTGGATGCATAGATCCATTTGCGAACACATTGCTTGATTAACAAAATTAAATATTTATATAATAATAATAATAATATATTAATATAATTATAGATCTATTACAATTTTTTTTTTTTATTAAATATATATATATATTTTTTAAACAAAAGCCCAACATTCCAATGTTTTTACAACGAAATCTTCTTGGGGCGCTAATGGCTCATTGGAATATGTTCTGCAATCTTGTGATCGTCCTTGATTCAAATCTCCGTCCAGCCATAGTCCAAACTTTCCACTAAATCAAATATAAATTTGATTAAATTCTTACCAAAATATAATTTTATGCAAATACTTACTCTCCAGATCCGATTGCTAAACTTTCTTGATTTCCTTTGATAAAATATAGATTTTCACCGCTCCAATGAAACACTTTAAATATTGGATTAAATTTATATAAAAGCGATTCACCCGTTCCATAAAAATGATCTGACACCCGCAATGAACAAGATGTAAGTGCTCCAAATACCTAGGAGGGGAAAAAATTTCTATATTTTATAGCGATTAACTGTCAAATCATCAGTTGGCCAATACAAAGCTGTGGCAGTTCTTTTAATATAATTCGAACGTTACAAAACAATCAAAGTTTAATCAGTACTAAGTTATTGGAAGCTAAATTGAACTGCCAATTCTAAAATGGTTCAACGAGAATCGTTAAAGTTTGTTGATGACGAAAAAATAGCCTTATGAATAGGTGTTTGTTGATAACTCAATACCTATTCATAAGGCTATTTTGGCCAGGATGACAGTCTTCGTATATTATCGGTGGCAGTATCTTTATCATAAATTAAAAATAATTAAATAATTTAGTTAAACTAGCTTTAGTTTTACGCCAATAACATAGTTTATAATTTCATGTAACAATTTTACGAATTTACAACTAATTTACTTAGGTAATAAATAGATTATGACGGTAATCGTTAAGTAAACAAAATTATTGCTGATCCTAAGCGTCCAAAAATTAAAAAATATTTTACTTACATTATTATCTGTATCTTGAATAACAATCAAAACTGGTGTTTCTAATTTCTGCATTTTCCTATATAATGTATTAAGTGAAAATCCATGTTGTGATGTGCTAAATATGAGAGACCATGCATAGCCCTCGGCACGAGCGGGTAAATGTGAACATAATTTTTCTCTACAAATATGCATTATTTTAATAAATCTTTTACAATTACAAACTACAACTAATATTTATTACCTGTGATCCTCTGTTAAAATTTCCGTCACACCAATTAATTCAGGAATTGTGAATTCTTGATCAAATGATCCTGTAGCAAATAAGGTTGCTTTTCTATAGTCATCGGTGCTTAATGATAATGCCTATTGTTTACGAATTTAAGAAAATAAAAAAAAAGAAAAATAATTCTTACTGGACAATTTCATTTTAAAACATCGCAGCTAAACTACCATCTATATGTGTTTTCATTTTAAGTGTAGAAGTTAAAGGCAATACAATAAACACACTATAACAATTTATTTACACATTTATAAAAAAAAAAAAACAGTCAACAGTTGTGTATTTTATATTTTTCTCACGCAAACGACATAATCTACATTATCAAGATTAGTTTATTCTAGAATAAAAGCTTAACAGATTTGATACATCTTTATATAATTATAGTTTACTGCGATATAAGCCACTCGCTTAGTTTTTAGTTTGTTTAGTATGTGGTGTGATCGACGTGGTTTTTTGTTTACATTTCTTACCATTTACAATATTGTATAATCCAAGTGCAGTGTAATTAATAAATTCAAGCAAATCTACATCTACTATTATTTCTAGTAGCATCCCGTTGTGTACATTAAACGAAATACCTCTAATACACTTTAGAATAACTTTGAATTATAACGAAACATCAAGCAAAATATATCAACGACAAAATTCGTTCTTAAAATGGTATTTTTAACCATGACATTTCGATATAAATCATTCAAGGCATAATATATATTTAGTAAAATTCTGGTTTATACATATTGGTTTCAGATCGAGTTATATTAATTTAGGCGCAATTAAAACTTTTCCACACTTACGAATATATTTCGAATGTTTAGTTTTGGTTGAAGTTTAGAACCTCGTTTTCGTTTTAGAGGCATATTTTAAGATCTACCCACAGGAAATATAACCTTATACTAAAGTCTTAACTTCACTATGTTGGTATCAAAACAAAAAAATTATATTGTTTTTAATTATCGAAGTTAATATTAAATTCCTGATTTATGCGGCTTTTATACGTTAATAATTAATGTTTACTAATTAAATGAAGATCATATCTTTGTTGGCACCTTTGATGCATTAAAAGGTGATTATATCTAATAAATGCTAAAGACAAAAAATTCCTCGTAATTTGACTAATAAGTGCTAATATAGATTTACGGCTTGAGATCGATAGTGCGATCTCGAAAATAAATAATGGTAAAGATAAAATGCCTCGTAATTTGTATATATTAATTTATAATCTAGTGATTGTTCGAATGGTCAATGACATGTACAATACCGAAAAGTAATTTGTTTGCAGATAGAAACCATATGTAAGATTTATATTTTAATGTATCCTTGTCACACAATTCCACGCTAATATTTATAAAAAATAATTCAAATTTTATTCTATTTTTTAATTATTAACTTAACTTCAGTTTTTATGGAATTATTTTAAAATATGTAATCATTTTTTTTGTATGCAGCAGGATTCGTATGTATATATAAATGTAAATGAAATTTAATTTATAAAAAACTAATAATTAATTTATATTATTTAGACGTAAATACAGTTGTTTTTTATAATGAAATAATGTATAGTTTTTTATTTGTGTGTGTGTTTACAATAATTTAGTGAAGTTCGGTAACTGAAGATGATTTTGCTACTCGAAATCAAAATTAGTTAATTTAATAATAAAAACTAGAATAAAATTTGTTTTAATTTTTATAAATAATAGATGTCAAATTTTAAATAAACAAGTCAATTATTTAAAACTACTGGAAAATTAATAATATTTGACTCGTAGAGGTTCTAATTTTTTAATTCAAATAACTTAAAATTGGAAATAAGCTCGCCAATTCCACAACAGTTTCTTGAATTTGCTTATTTTATACTTCTCTTTAGTTTCTCTATATGTTTTTGGATTGGGGCTATTTCTGGGGAGTAATAATATTTGAATAAATTTTAGTTTGACAAGAAACCAATTTTTTTTTGTGAATAATTTTGTTTATCCATTATTAAAAACCGCATTTAAAAAATCTCTTAACAAAAATTTATTAGCCAATTTTGATTTGAAATAATCAATTGATCATCATAAGACCACAAAACTTGCTTATCTAAGTGGCTTTATACCAATTTCATTAAGTCACTGATAACATTTCATAATGGAACCTTGGGAATTTTTAAATATAATTTGATTACGAACTAAAACCAATTCGTATGTATATTGGTTAGGAATTAAATTAATACACTCAATCTAAACCCTTTAGTATTGACCTAAATATTTACTGTTATACTATCCGATGTTTAGTAATTGTGATGAGGAAAATTTATGTTCCCGTTTATTTTGTTGCAAAATAATAAAAGCTTTCTGTAATAAAAGCAAAACTCATCGCGTAGCACACGCCAATATATAAAAAAAAAATAAATTAAATTCTCTATCTGATAGTAAAATTAAAAACCATATAACAAAAATTTTAATTTTTTTGTAACTATTACAATTTCAATAAATAACTTACACTAATATAAATTCATAGTTTTTACATATTTTAAAAAATCTAGAATTTATACAGCCTACGTATTGGATGAATTTGACTTTTTTTTTATACCTTACAAAACCAAAGAACCATTTATTTTTTAATTTTAATTTTTTTTATTAATTAATTTATAAATAGCTTTTTATTTGGTATTTGGTATTCATAAATAAGTTTATACCCATAATGAAAATAAATTCAATTAAACTTGATGCAAAAGTATTTGTGATTTATCTTTTTGATGCATAAGTATTTGTGACGACAAATTATAGGGGTTTTTCTTTCAATATATGCCCAATAATTTCAATAATGTTGATATCAGGGCTTTGTGATGGCCAATCGAAGCGATTTTAATTGAAATCATCTAAAAATCTCTTAACTATTTTCCCCTTATGTGCTGGGGCATTGTCTTGCTGTAGTATAAAATGCGGGCCAATCATTTCATCACCAGTCAAGAATACCTCATCGTTCAGCAATTCTATATACCTAATCTGGTTTAGATTCCTCGAAACCTTTGCTAATGGTCCTACTCCATAATACGAGATACAACCCTATATCATCAAATGTGGCATAAATCCAGCGTTTTTCTAAATGCTCTGATGTAGAATAAAATAATTTCTTACTCCAAGTACCATCTAAAGAGACCAACCATATGCCAACGTTTCTTACGGTATTATAAATTTTTTGTTTCCAGGCTTGATATAAAATAGTATTTATATTTTTTGGCTAATATTTTAAGTGCGGCTAAAATCGCCGCCTTTTCTCATTTCACGGGGTTTTGGCATTTTCGTATTTTAACGACGAATTTTTAATAAAGACTAAATTTAAAAATAATGATTACGAGTAATTGCAAAACAAATGGAAACCCGGTTACTTATGAGAGCAATCTGCAATTTTGGACATATCACAAATACTTATGCATCAAAAATTTGAATCACAAATAGTTTTGCATCAAGTTTAATTGAATTTATTTTCATTATGGTTATAAACTTATTTATGAAATGTATACCAAATAAAAAGTTATCTATAAATAAATTAATAAAAAAAATAAAAATTAAAAACTAAATGGTTCTTTGGTTATATAAGGCATTAGCATAAAAGGGAACTTAAATTTTCTTCATCACAATTACTAAATCATCGGATAGTAATGTTTAATTTTTATAAATTCATTTCAAACGTAAAAAGTGTAACACGAGAATTGTCTCATTGATTACTTTTTCGGTAGATAAAAGTGCAATTTCTCTAACAAAAAAAAAGACACCTAAATACTATATTTTAGTTAAGAAACACAAAATTTCTTCCCAACTGATAATACATTGAAGCTTGCCGTAAGATCCATGGTTGTAACCGAATATATATTAAAAAACTTGTTTGCCGATTTTTTAAATGCACGATAATTCTAACATATTTATATAAAGTTTCGCTTCATAATTCATTTAGTTTATTTTATTGTAAGCAAAGACATTAAAATCATGCTCGAGTGTATGAAAGAATAGGACAACATGCACTATTTTGATATAAACATGAAACAAAACAGAATTAAACAGTTTTCTGTAGTTGAATTTGTAGTTTGATCAGTTTAACTGAATGTTGTATATGACTTAAATAAGATAAAAGCTGCTTTTACAACAGAAGTATATATGTAATTTATTAGAAGAGGAGAAGTTTGTTATTAGAGCACATTTAAAAACAAATTTTAGCTTCATACAAAGTTAGAAAATGAAAAAAATCTTGTTTCTTATGTTGAATGTCTTTGTGTTTTGAATTTTAAGTTTAACATTTTTTTTTTATGAAAACTAAATGAAAATTCACCATATTACTGAAAACATAATATTAGGTGATGAATTTCACCAGTTTTTAGAATAGTTTTCAATAACCTGATTGATGGAATGCATGTACAATTTAAAACAACAATTACATAAAAAATACTAGCATTTACATTAATTTTATTATTGTAGAGGTTATGTTTTTTCAACTAAATTTTACAAATTTATGTTATGTATAAGTTTTTTTTTATTTTTGATAAAAAATCTAACCTCACAATCATCCAAGTCGTTGGATCCCGTCTGACTTTTAATTATATTGTAGATTTTTGCGTAAGGTGCCTTAAGTAGCTGTAGTTATTGGCGATTTTGGTTTCGTTATTTTTGTTTCAATTTTGGTAGGTTTAATATAAAAATATAGATTTGGTTTTAGTTCTTAATTTATAAGATGTTTTAAATATTTCAACACCCAATCCATAATTTGATAAATTCATGATACATTTACGTTGTTGATAAAAAATGACAAAACTGCGTTTGTTTTTTTTTTAAACAAAATTAAGAACTGTGCCTTAAAATAATATTACATTTTTAAACTTTACATTACTATAAATTTGTACTTATTAAACGAGAGGATAAGATAAATTGTTTAGCCTCCAAAAAATATTCAAGCCAGATTTGTCATTTTTTAACAAATCAGTAATCAGTAATCATAAAAGTTTAGTTAAATAATAAAATTAGATTGGAACTGGTAAGAATAACTAAGTTTACAACATTATGTGGACAACAATTTAAAAAAAGAAAGAAATTTAATTTGTATCTATTTTTGGAATGGAATTAGAAAATAGTTGTAGCCAAATTACAAACTTAATTTAAAACGTACCTCCCATGATTCTCTCGATAAATCAGTCAAATCTCCATCCGTTGATGATGTACTGGTCTACAATATAAAAAGGACAATATAATTAAAGTGACAAATATTTATTCATATTTCCGAAAATCACCTTGTTCTCTTCACCATTAGTCCACTCAGTATCGTGTTGAATTAGTTCAAAACCTCGATTATTAATTGCATCTTCGTCAAGTTCACCGTATAAATGAGGTACCCAGCAACTTAAAAACCTATAGAGTTCATCAACGCGATTTTTTGGAATACTAAACCAATATTCAGGTCGAACTTTATTTTTTCCATATGACATCACAGACGTTGGTAATGTCTGTAGTTTACCCATTGGTCGGCCCATTCTTAATCGCAAATATAAGGGTGGATCAGGACATGCACGTGCTGGCCTTGGAATTAATTCTAAAAAAAAAAAAATATTTTTAAAATTTTGAATTTAAAGTTTTTGCAACTACTTACTATCAAAACTCACAAAGAGTTCGGGCATATCATCAACGGATACCATAGAACGATAATCTAACTTTGGTCCGGATGTTCGAGGCCTATTGGTTGATTGTGCGCTATCAGTTGAATGTGGGCGAATAAAGGTTCCAATTGATGAACGTCTTTAAGTGAAATGAAATACAATTAAATTAGAACTTGATATAAAGATAGACAATGTCATGCACAAGACATTAATTGTATTCATTAATCCACAATGGTTATGAATTCAAAAATATATATATTTGGCCCACACACAAATGACCGAAGAAAATCAAATTAAAACATGTTACGACCTTTAAAATTCTAATACTAAAACTCCATACAGTCTACATTTATTTAAATTAAAATATAGTAAGTAACAAACATTTACTTAGTTTGTAGTGTTGGACAGCATTACCGGACAGCACCGAGTAATAAATTCGGTATTTTATTATCAGTCATAGAGAAATATATACCTAGATATGGTTAACTATTTTGCATGGTTACTTCTCGAACATAAAATTAAAACCCTTCTCACATGTTTTAAATTTCTTAAAAAATGTTAAATAAAGGAAAAGTTAACACCTCGCATTGACAAATTTTAGTATGTTTTTAAGTCGGAGTTTTCCTAAGAAGTCGCAAAAATAATAATTCAAGGAAAATTCGTAGAAGAAACTTCTTCGAACTATGTTAACATGATTTTTCATAAAAACATATGATTTAACTGTACAAATAAAATTTTTTGCGCATAAATGATAAAAAAAATAACAAGAAACTTAGTTTTTTTAAGTAATTTTAACATCAATCTTACCCAGAAAAACCTTGGCTCTCATGCGGTGTCATTGGAGGTACTGGTGATCCACCCGAATCTTCAGATGGTGTTTTCGATAAAAACAAGTTACCACCAAATTCCGATACTAATGTTATCGGGGAACTTGTTTTTATTTTAAGTATATTTTAATACAAAAACATGTGTGTATTTGTGTTATTTTAATAGTGAATATAATAAATAATTTAGATGTTTTAAAAAAAAATATTGCAATATTGTAAAAATGTTTGTATATTTTAAATAAAATATAAAATTAAACAAAATTATGTAAGAATGGCGATTCCATTTAATGAAAGCAGTGAAAGAATATAAAAAATATTTTTATTTTAATAATTATGGTAATTTTCTTATGGATTTTTTTATATGGTTTAATTGGTCACATAAGTTTTGTTTTTTGTATTTAACTACATACATGACAATAAGAAATATTATATAAAAGTGTATTCATGAGTATACCAAATTTCAGGCAATCACAGCGTATAAATACACTTTTATTCTTTCAATAACTCTAACTGTAATATACCTGTATATAAAATCTGTGCTATAACCAAATTATCGTTGTCCTAATTTAATCTTCAAACATATATAACCAATGATAAATGTAAAATTTCGTGAATTGTTGTATGAAAAGCATTATAACGAGCACCAATTGAACATTTAAATGAACTTTTTTTAGTTGAGCTAATAGAAGCAGTTTTTAATAAAATATTATATTATTATTGTCTACAGCTCGTAACAAAACTTCTTAAATTTGAATATTTCTAATTTATTCATTGAAAAAATCAGCATACCTTTTTTAAAGTAAAGATGAGTCTTAAAGAATCGATTTCCATAAATAAACTAATATACATTTTTGGAAAATAAATATGTATGTATACCACTAATATTTAAAAAGCATTTTTAAAAAAATTAATACCTGAAATGTGAGGAAACGAAATCAAATGCTCAGTGTTTTCTAATAAAATATGCAAAAAGAGTACATTTCTCAGTTTTGTATTCAAATCAAAACCTTCAGTAATAAAAGCCAAACTCATCGCGTAGCACACGCCGATTTATAAAAAAAATAAATACAATTTTCGATCTGCTGTGGCAAAACCAACACAAAAGTTTATATAAGCCGTGCTGTAAGTTTCGTATGCAGATACACTAAAACAAACGGTACACTTCAAAATTTGTATCAGTGGAAAAAAAGGTATACAAAATGTACTAATACAAAACTTCCTATAGTATACAAGGCCGATTGTCACCAATATTTTTTCATTTTCTATAGAAACAGAAAATATGAGAAACAAAACATTATTTTATATGGATTTCGATAGCACTACTACACGCAATTTTTCATATCGGTTTTGTTTGTCTGTGTCAACGAAATATAGAAGACGGCTTGTATTAAAGAGGGTTTCGACCAAAACCCTCTTTACTACAAGCCGTCTTGTAACTTTCGTTGACATACATCATCATGTATTTTTAAAATGTATTAGTGAAAATATATACTTTAGACGTATTAGTAAATATCAAAACTTCATATAAAATTAATAAAAAAAATTGTAAACGCATGCGCATTATTTGATTTTATTGTTTATTTCTTTTACACAATATTTGCTATCATATCCCGACACGATTTTCTACTTACAATATAATCAAAGTATATATTTTTGTATAGCATGAGTATGCAAACAATACGGCTTGTAGTAAAGAGGGTTTTGGTTTCGACCAAAACCCTCTCTATTATACAAGCCGTCTTCAAATTCTCGTGCACGCAGACTACTACTCATTTTATATCCTGAATCAGTATTAGTATTGAAAAACTTCATATAAAAAAAATACAAATAAAAAAAAAATTATTTTTAAATTCTCTTTAACACCATTTATTTTTAATGGTGTGCAACAGTACTATCAAAATAATCAAAACCCTCTGTATTACAAACCGTTTTCTAACTTTTGTTGACACAGAGACAAACAAAACCAAAATGCTATCGAAATCCATATTAAAAAAAGTTTTTTTTTGTCATATTTTCGGTTTTTATAGTATGCGATTGTTTATTTTATTTTACACTATAATTCGACACGTTTTTTGCTTACAATACATTCTTATGTTCATATGATGAGATAGCTTTAGTATGCAATGAGTACGGCTTGAAGTAAAGAGGGTTTCGAGTTTTTCAGATCTAATACTGATGCAGGGTGTAAAATAAGTAGTAGTCTGCGTGCACGAGAAATTGAATACGGCTTGTATAATAGAGAGGGTTTTGATACTACAGGAAAATTTGTTTTGGACGTATAAAATTCACTCACAGTTTTCAATTCATATTAAAAAGAATAACATTGTTTATTTTTTATTTTTTTTGAATGGAATTTTCTATTTCGCTTGTACACTAATACCTTTCTACTGAATGAATTCTATTGGATGAATTCGGCTTTTATTACAGAGGATTTTGGTTCAAATTGAAAATGAATTTTGCATTATAATTCATTAAACATTTTTAAAGTAAATGTCAAGAAAAAATATATTAAATTAAATTATATTAAGAAAACTGCTCAAAGCACAAATACAATTGGAATCAGTTTTTCCCAGTGTTGATTTGAGTCATCGTCTCAAGAGGACAAAAATGTATAAAACTTTAATAACTTACCTTGAAAATACTTTTGAAAATACACTTTGACTTGAATCTCCTGTGCTCGGTCCTGACTCGGTCGATTCAGATTTGGTCGTTTCTCCAGTGAGTCCTTCGACCCAAGCCAATGGATATGATAAACGTTTTAACATCTAAGCAAATTGCATTAAATTAGAAATCTAAATTTAAATTCGCTCGATTTACTGGATTAACTTACTTTATTTTTCTTTGAATCAACCATTTTATCAATGCTCCCACTTTTTGGACATTCGTTGTCTTCAACACTAAAACTAACACTTGATGTTTTCTTTCGCCCCACTTCAACATAATTTGTTTGAGTTGCTGTTTGTGCAATTGACATGGTATGTTTCGGCGGACTATCACTGAAATAGGTTGATGCAACAGTGAGTGGTGGTATCCAATCTGAGCTAAGCACAACGTCAGCATCTGTATAGATTTTTTTTGCTTGTATCGGTAGTATATTGGTAGCATTTGGATCACGAATATCGATGCCTGAATCATGACACGATAACTTAATTAATTGACTTATTTCTTCACTGGGTATTTGTGGCACAATTTGTGGGATAGGTGCCGCCAATATCGATTGTGTTTTATCTTTATCTTGATTTTTATCTAATGAACTGAAATAAAAAAAAATTAGAGATGGAAAAAAAATTGAATATATAATAACTACCATTCTTTTGAAGGGAGTGGCCATTGCTGATCTATTAATGTAATTTTATTATCAGCACTTGGTTTCTTTTCCTCGACCTCGATACTTTCTGTCAAATCAATAGTTTGATTTGGTGTTTCGGTCACTGTTTTTGCATCATAAACTTCAACATAGGAAGAAGTCGATTTTGCATGAGTATTATCTTTGGTCTTATCTGTCATGGAATCATTACTTTCGGTTGATAATTGTTCATCATGAGATTTTTGTAAATTTGTAGGGGTTACCAACTCCCGCTCAAAGGCTTTTGGAAAAGCATCACCTTCTCTCTCATTACTAGAACAAACACTCTCTTGATCATCACATCCCTCGATTGACCCTAGCCGTAGTTCTGGGAAAGTTTCATCCTAAGTAGGAAACGTAACTTATACCAAGATCAAATATTATTATCTTATTTCTACTTACTTTAACTAATAACGAATCCTTCCCCGGTGAATGTGTATTTTCATAACGATTGCAATTTTTGGGATAGTAAACGTCTGGTGTTTCGGTAGTTTTATTTTCTCCACCGCCACCTACTCTCATGTGTGCAATATCTTGAAAAATCGCAGCATTTACTACTAATTCCATGGGTGCAATAACACCATAACTTTCTGGACCATGTTCAATGACAAGAGGATCCGATACATTTGGATCGAACATAACAGCATTTGGTGTGACTAACAGAACACCCCCCACCACACCTTGACCATCGGTTATATGCCGAACATTAATTTTGAGGAACCTTTGTATAACAACAGGATCATCGTCATTTTTTGTATTTGGAGATGAGATACGTTCAATATGACCGGGTTTAGGTGAGTTAGGCCGAAGCCCATCAAAAATATCTGTAAATAAAATATATTACAATTAAAAGAAAATGTTTAATAAAATACATACATATTTATAAATCTTATTTCAATATATTTATAGTAAAGTTATATGATTTGTACGGTTGGTTAAATAGTTGTCTGGAAAGACAACTATTTAACCAACTTTTTGAACTCCAAATACTTCCGAAACATATTTCTCGTGCAGACCTTCATACAAATGATTACATTTTTAAAATATTTAATTAAATATCAGAATCGAAAAACCTGATACATAATATGGGCATAATAACATCGTTAAAATATCCCATCATTATATGAATGTAGGTAGGAGATACAATTAATGTAAATATATTCTATTAACACTCGTACCAAAAGATGGCGTATTGATCAAACGGTTTATTGGATAACATCGTTCATTAAAAAATTCTATACTTCTGTATCGTGGTATCTACATATAATTTAAAAATTATTTTTAATACTATGTACTTGTCCTTGAATATTGTACGAGTATAAAAGATAGTTATATCTTGTATTGTATTTTTATAAGACGTCGTTGGGTTGATAACGTTGAGCCAAGTCAACATTTTGCAATCAACTTGTCGCCTTTTTTACTTTTATATAGCGAGATCAGTTCGTTAGAACTATTATAAAATGATTCCTTAATGTATTGAGATTTGTTTTAAACATCTCTCTTAACATCTTATCATCTGGAAAATTTTAAGAGCGCAGTACAAAATAACTTTGAGGTCATACTATTCAATACATCATTAAACTGAAAATTATTAGTAAAATTTAAACAATTTACTATAAAAATTTAAAATAAGATGCCAGTAACTAAAATTCTATGTTATATGGTGCAAAAAATGAGACAATTATAATACGTGCTGAATTGGAGTGTAATTTTTGTTGTCGTTTTACTTACTGTAATGTTTCATTATACCCTTCAATGATTGTTAACACGACCTGTATTATATTACGTAAACCGACATTTTGCACATTTGGCAATTTGAAGTATGAATTAATGAATTAATGACTAATCAATCAACTAGCATGATTGTACCATAGACTTATAATAGATTAATGTCTTTGGATGGTACATATCATCTTTTCAAGCTTGAATCGACAGTGTGTACTATACAAAACTGAGATGTTAAAAACAAAAATGTTAATGCGCAATTATAATTAATATGAATAGAATGTATTAAATTACATGAAAATGGTTAATATTTCAAGCACTTTAGTTTTTATAAATCATATGTTAGTTATTATTATTGTATTAAATCAAAACACCGCGATTTTATATTACCCTGCTCTAAATTTACCATTTAGTAATTTAAACATCACCTGATAAGATTCTCATATTTCTACGAATTATATGTCTTTATATGTAAGTAACAAAACCATAATAAAACTTTTTTTAAATAAAATTAGATTTTTAAATTTAATCGAATTTAATAACTTAGCTGATTAAGTTTTTACTTTCAAGGTGTAAACATACTGTAAACCGCGTCGACTTTTGTATAAAAAATACTAGTTTAATTTTTGGCCCGATATTTACTTAAATGCAATTATTAAATTCAATTTACCACCATTTTTATAGAATATTATTGTAGTAGTAGTCATTCTTGATTATTATTATGTATTAAATTAAATAAATATTACAGCATCATTAAATTATACAAAAAAAAAGCAAAATTTTGACAAAAGATACGAAATTTAATAATTCCGACATTTGTGCGATGTGCAATTGACATCGACGTCGATAACGAAACGAAATGTTTACTTTATAGTAAATAGAAATGTCAAAATGAATGTTGGTAGATATTTCACGGTCATTTGTAGTAATGAGAAATACAGTAAATTTGAAAAGTATAAAAAATCTATACGTCTAAAAACGACACAATTTTTATACCATATTTTAGAAATTTATATTTGCGGCTATTTTAAATATAAAAATAAATTAGTTTTACAAAACTAACGTTATGAAAGTTAATTAACTTAATTTTATTATTATGGAAATGTTTTCATATGGACAATTTTAATACAAGACAAGTTGTGTTACCGATTCGCTGGTCAACTCATCATCATTTCCGTAACAAAAAACTCACGCGTTTCCTTAACCCTGGGTAGGGAGGCATACCCATACCTCGTGAAAGACTTCTAACCGAGCATGTTATTAGAACTTCACCACAGCCCCTTGGCTTGTTGTAGGCGGCGACTAAACAAAGGTTGGATCGCTGGGTTGACTACCCGCTTCCTTAAAAAACTCCATTGTTAAAAAGTCCAACAAAATAAAATAGGGATACTGCCAAAATTTAAACCGACTTCCGCTTATGTTAACGGACGCGCAGTTTAGGATGAGTACGTGGAACGTCTAGGCACGTTTGATGGCACTATATCCAGCCATGAAAGAGTATCGCTTGGTACTCGTTCCACTCCAAAAAACTAGATGGCCAAAAAGTAGAGACCATGTGTCTCTCGGTCCAAGGTGAAAAAGATTGTTTTAGATTTCAAAGCAGTTGATAATCGTATGTGTAAGCTATGTTTACGCATCCGACTAGCCAACCTATCAATCAATTGTGTTTATGCGTCCACTGATGTAAGCCAATCCAAAGATAAAGACTAATTTGACAACAATTTGGATGTTCTGATGGGAACGAAAATCGTGCTTGTGTATTTGTTATAAAACAATTAATTCGATCGATTTCGAGCGCTTAAAAAAAACATGGAGTTTTACCAGAACCATCTAAATTACAAGCCGTATTGTTTGCATACTCATGCTATTCAAAAATATATACTTTGATTGTATTGTAAGTAGAAAATCGTGTCGGGATATGATAGCGAATATTGTGCAAAGAAATAAACAATTAAATCAAATAATGGACGAGTGTTTAAAATTTGTTTATATGGAGTTTTAAAAGTTACTAATACCTCTAAACTATACATTCTTACGGTATTCTTGTGTTAATATGCGTTAACATAAATTTCAAACATAAATTTAACATAAATTTAACATAAATTTTTGTAATATTGTTCTGTGTGCGACAATAAAGAGAATAAAATTTTCAGGGTTCCTTTTTATAGATTTTTTCATAATTTTGTGAACTCGAACCTCAACCTGAACCAAATCAAAATTCGGGTTCAAGTTAATTTTGCTTTTTTACAAAAAAAAAAAAAAAAAAAACAATCAATTTTGGGAAAAAGGGGGTAAGATATGGATGTTTCTAGAATGTTGAATTTAGAAGAAATCTTAAAGACCAAAGAAAATAGTTCAATGGCAACTAGAGGATGCGAAGAGAATAACCAGCGCCAACTGTGTTGATTTTATTATAAAAAAAGAGTTTGCTGCATATAAAACCTTTCCCAGATTTTCAAAGGAAAACATTGTTTTGGAGCTCTGGGAAAATCATAAATTGCATACCCTATTATTATACGAAGTTGCTTAGATTGTGTTTGCTGGTTTAGCAACACAGGTTAGTAGGAGCAAACTTTTTCGGCCTCTAGATTCATTTTAGCGCCACAGTGTGTTCAATTGAAAATTTCTTAAAAACCATTTTATTTGGACGTTTAAATGAAATTGATTTAAATAAATAAATAAAATAGATCAGTTTTTTTAACGCGATCTCGAACCCGAACCTGAACCCGAACCCAAAATTGACGGGGTTTGAGATCCTGATTTTTTTTATATGAATTATTTTGATAGTATGTCCTAATACTGATGCTCTGTTAAAACAGAATTTAAAAATAATTTTATTTTTTATTTTTATATTTTTTATATGGAGTTTAACCAAAACCCTCTCGTATTCATCTAAGCCGTATTCATCTAAGATACTAATGTATCTTATTTTAACACTGCGTGCGTATTGTAAGTGTCGGCATATGATAGAGAACATAGTGTAAAAAACAAAATAACATTCTCATACTACAAAACAAAAGAGAGTAAAATTGTCAAAAAATAATACAATGTAACCATTCAATGCTTGACTTTTTTGAAACAAACTAAAAAATCTATATTGTTTGTTAAGTGTTGGTTATTCATGATATCAAAATAAAAAATTATAATTTTCCCTTGTTTTCCTAGAAAACTATGCATTTAAGCTTAAAATAAAACCTATAAGTCAACATAAATACTTATTTCAAAAACGTTACTATACTTATGGTGCTATCAAAATCCATATAAAAAAAATGTTTAATTTTCTCATTCTTACTACCACTATTCAACATTTTTATCTCAAAATTACTTATCACAAAATTATTTTTATCACACTATTTAATGTGTATAGATAATTGAGTATTTTTTAGTCTCCTAATTTTTTAATAAGAGCCAAATTGTATTGTATTTATTTATATTGTGAAATTATTTGTTTGTATTGTATTGTGAAATTTTTTTCTATTTTCAACCATTCTCTTGTTTTATATGATGCGAATGATATTTTTCTATACTTTTTTCGAAACCATATCTCGACACGTTTTTTACTTACAATACATTCTCCTATGTATATTATTAAATAGCATTAGTATACAATGAATACGGCTTGTAGTAAAGAGGTTTTGCTCTTTGCTACAAGCCGTATTCATTGCATACTCATGCTATTGAATCATATACACATGAGAATGTATTTTAAATAAAAAACGTTTCGATATATGATTTAGAATATAGTGTAAAATAAAATAAACATTTCCATGCTATAAAACAAATGAGAGTAAAAAGTGAGTCCAAAATAAAAATTTTGTGCGCGTTAAAAAAAACTAATTTATTTAAATCAATTTCATTTAAACGTCCAAATAAAATGGCTTTTAAGGAATATTCAATTGAACACACTGTGGCGCTAAAATGAATCTAGAGGCAGAAAAAGTTTGCTCTATACTGACCTGTGTAGCTGAAACAGCAAACACAATCTGAGCAACTTCGTATAATAATAGGGTATGAAATTTATGATTTTCCCAAAAGGCAAATTGATGTTATCTCTTTCCTATACAAAACACAAATAACAAAAAAAGAGACGAAAAAATTCTCAATTATCCATACACATTAGTGTGCGCAACTTAGAGATACAAATGTTAAATAGTTGTAGTAGGAATGAGAACATTTTTTAATAAACATTTTTTGTATTTAATAACCATTTTTTGGTATCGATTTTCATAGCACCAATACACTCAATTGTGTATATAGGTTTTGTTTATCTGTGTCAACGAAAGTTACAAGATGGGTTGTATGATAGAGAGGGTTTTGATTATTTTGATAGTATTAATACTGATGCACTGTTAAAAGATAATTTAAAAATAAATTTATATTTTATTTTAATTTTATGAAGTTTTACTTATGCAGTATTTAAAATAAGGAGTAGTCTGCGTGCACGAGAAATTGAAGACGGCTTGTATAATAGAAAAGGTTTTGATAGTGTATCAAAAACAAAACAAATGTATATACAAGCTATGAAACAGCGGAACATACAGATTAAATGAAACCATTTCTAAATTGAACGAAACCTTTTATAAATTAACAGAAACCTTTTTCAAATAGAACAAAATCTTTTACAAATTAACAGAACAGTTTTACAAATAAAACGAAACTATCCAAATTTAAGAAACCTTTTTCAATTGGAATTTACAATTGGAATGCAATCTTTTTTATTAACTTGAGCGCCTTGAAATTTAACACTGAAATAATCTATAATAACTGTTTTTAATATACATATAATTAAATATTCATCAAATTTTATTTTAATTTGGTATTCGGCAAATATTGGCAATATAAGGCAACGGAAATTTAAAATAAAAATGTTTCGTCCGTAACTGCAAATACCGAAATTTTAAACCTAATTATTGTCCTTATACTTCATTTTTATAATAATAATTACTGTTAAACTCGAGTGGATTGTAATATTTTATACAATTTCATTTCATTTCATTGTCTAAAATCTATAAGTGTATATTGATGCTATTTAAATATACATATAAGTTTGTGGCGTCCTTTTTCACCTTGTGCGTTTTAAAGTAGTATTAATTAAAATTATTTAAAAATTAACTTGCACGAAAATAATAGTTGGGTACAAAACCAAGTTGTTTGGCCAAAATTGTATTCTAAATGGACTTCAGTGGAACGCTGCATTACAATCTCCACGTTTCCAACTGCAAGAACATCAGCAACACAATCAATAAATACGTAATCAAGTTCCTATTTCTATGTCACAATCGCATCAAATACACGCAACAGCTGCTAAAGTTCCAACATCAAAATTTTTCCTAAATGGACCTCAGTGGACCGTTGCACGACATCATCAAAATAATTTCCATTACAAAATAATAATTTCAAATATAATTAATACAAATAATTAATAATACAAATAATTAATAATACAAAAGAATAATTTCAAGCTCTACTTGGAATTCAAGCAAATTTTGTGAATTTATTGAAGAACTCGTTGCAAAGCTAGGGAGCACTGAGTATTATTTTGTAATAGATAATGCCTAAATCCACAAAACTGCACAATTCAAGACCATAATTGAAAGTTTAGGAAACTATTTAAGATTTCTACCACCGTATTCCCCCATGTTAACCCCCAATTGAACAAGCATTTTCGATAATAAAAGCTAATAATAGAAGCTTATTAGGTTCAACGAGGGAAAAGAATATATTGGAAGTTATAACGGACAGTGTTAATACAATAACATTTGCGGACTCTTAAAACTTCATAATGAATATGATGATGACTCTCCTTGCTGCAGAGGCAGGCGAAATATTGCACTAAATTTATTAGGTCTTCTACATAGTTTTAATCGTATAAAAATCGTATTTAATCGTATAAAAATAAAATTTGGTGAATTTTTAATGAATAATTTTAAATAAATAATTGGAAACTGCTAAATAATTATTTATTATACATATAGTCTATCCTTCATAATTCTCAGTGTTAAATTCAAAGGCGATCAAGTAAATAAAAAAGGTTTCATTCCATTTGAAAAAAGTTTCATTCCAATTGTAAATAGTTTTATTCCAATTGAAAAAGATTTCGTTCTAATTGTAAATAGTTTCATTCCTAATGAAAAAGGTTTCAATAAATTTGGAAATAGTTTCGTTTTATTTGAAAAAGATTTCTGTTAATTTGTAAAAAGTTTCATTCAATTTGAAAATGGTTTCATTTAATCTAAAAAACCTATATACGAGTGTTACGATAGAACATGGTTTTAATATGTGCAAACTTAAGTTTTTAAGTATTCATTGTACTTAACTTACTTCAATTTTTTAATAATAAATAATAAATTAATGGTTTAATATTAAGTTAATTCCAATTACGCAAATAATAAACTTGTAATATATTTTTTTTAATAAAAATGATTTTATAGTTTATAATTCAGTTATCCAAGTCTACAATTAGAGGTAATCATAATAATTAGAAATAAAAACATAATAATATATATTAACATAATTGTATTAGGTTGTAAAACCAGTAACTAAAAGGCAAAAAGCCATTAAATTGATAAATATAAAGTTTTTTTTATTTAGTTTGTATTGTGGGTTGCGTTGTTTTTAACTAAAATAATTCGATTTTTTTACAAAACTTAACTATGTAGTTAATTTGTAAATAGAATAAGTAATAATGGTGAAAGAACGAGACCCTGACTATACAACAGCACGGCAAGAGGGTGATTATCGTTATATTAGTATAGTATCTTCAAGCAAATGTTCGAATGCTATTTGTGTAATCTAATATTTTGTTTGGGACTATGAGGTCTATTTGTCAAGCTCATAGTCCTATTAAAGTTATTCCTTAGAAAATCGCTTATTTAGCAGAATTAGGATGATTTAAAACAAAATTTACAATTAAAATGTGTAAATAAGATAATTTGGTTACAAATACAGTTCAGGTGATATAAATTTAAAACCAGAAATTACAAATTACTATTTTAGGAAGTATATAATATATTGTTATCAAAACCGTTCTCGGTAACAAAAGTAAAAACAGGCAAAAATTAATGTTTATTTGATGACTAGTTCGGCTCACCGTTTCCACTTGATTAAAATAGCGCTTATAAATGAGAAATCCAATTATATTTACATTTATATTAAATATTAAATAAAAATATGTATTACTTTTTAATTTCAGGGTTTTTGATAAAACATAATACATATATACAAACTTACAGTAAGTATTAACTGCTTAGTAAAAGATAAAATACAACTCATTACCTAATTATGAGATTAGCAATTTACTTTAGTCATTTGCGCAATTTTTAGTATAATTTTTCATCAAAAATGGATTCTATTTATTTTCAATAAGAATTTTCACGAATAAAACAGCTTAATATAACCCAGATTTGTCTGCCTTACTTTGGTAGAGTTATATTACGTAAAAAGTAATATAAAATTAATTTATTACTAAAATATAAATACGAATTCATAAAGTAAATTTTTTTAAATAGCATTTAGTTTATCAATCATAACGAAATAAGTTGAGTTTTTTTAGGTCACGGAAATTATTTTAATCAAAAAATTCCTTATTTATTAAAAACCCACGCAATAATAAATCCATGGTAATTGATTGATAAAATTATCACCAACAAATATTTTTTTTACAAAAAACAAAAAATTCTAATCGATAATTATATGGAGTTTATTGTTGTCTTATAAATTTATAAAAATGTAAATTCTAACACTAAACTCTCGCATAATCAATCGATTGATAAACCAAAACATTGCTTTAGTTAGGGTGATCACATGTGACGTAATTATATGATTATAATAGAATATAATCTGGCTACAACGCAGTTAATTTGTTGTTTTGATTTCTGTTCTGCGCGGTTCAATTGTTTAAATATTTTACATGTATTCATGTACATAATATATTTGTTTGATATGAGACAACACTATCATTTTAGTGTTATCATGTTGAAATTTTGTTTATTTCAAAAAATAATAAATTATCTTTAAATGTAATTATAGTTTAATAATAATAGTAACAGTACATATGTATATATATATATATATATATATATATATATATATATATATATATATATATATATATATATATATATATATATATATATATATAAATTAAGCGAGTATTGTGCAATATATAAATACCTTTGTCACTGGCATGTAAATCATCTTTGGAAGTTTTAAGTTTCGTCAATGATGATGTCGTCGAGGATTGAGTCGATTCGCTTGGTGCTGGCACAAGTAACACTTGCCCTGGATATATAAATGAACTTCCTAAACGATTTATATGTGTTAGCTCCGATGGAGTTGTATTATATCGTGCTGCCACTGCAGTTAATGTGTCACGATTATCTACGGTATATGTTGTCGTTGCAATGCTAGCAACTGAACCAGCCTTAGATGATCCATCTAAAATAAAAAACAGAAAGTATTAATAAAGTTCAAATGATGTGAAACGTATGAAATAATATATAACGTATGTTAACTTGAATTACATCAAGAATGGCTTAATTTTTAATCGAATTTTTACTATAAATAAAACTTAATTTGTAACCTAATAATAGTGTAGATAATCCCGATACGTATTGTACAGTTGAAGCAAGTTATTAATTTCCTGCCGTCAAACTCAGAATTAAAATGATAAAAACTGTGCAGCACACCAGTTTACAATAAAAGAAAGTTAGTTATTCAAATCATTTTGAAATTTTGAGAAACGTAACTTGGTTTAAACATACTGCAGTAACTCGATTTAGTGATAAGACGATTAAAATTAATACAAAAAGTATGATGGCTGGAAAAAGCTTAATGAATTAATATAAATGTTAGGTGCACACTGCACAGTTACAGGTTTTAGAGATCACGACGCCATTGATTAAAAAGAACGTAGTTTATTATCTGTAAGAAACTGTAATACCTAATACAAACAATTGTTAGAAATATGTTGGTCCAAAGAAGAATGTGTGCAAATAATTTTTAATGGTGTTGGCATGAAATTTATAGCCAAGTGATTGAAGTTGTGTAAACTTAACGGAACTGAACATGTGAGAGCTAATGCGAATAAGCAAAACAAATATAAATGCAATTTTGCTATATGTTTCTCTTGCTACAAATTAATTAACTTATATTGACAGACGGCCATCTCAGATTATTTAAAGTAGTTTAATTTTCCTCAGAAGCATTGACCTATATTTGTGTAATATTATATAGATATTTCATGTGGCTTTCATATTTTAATAACTTAATAAGCTAAACAGAAGTGGTTCTGTTGACTTGTGTCAATGTCATTTTCATTTAATTTACACAATAAACGACGAAAGTTAAATGATCTCTCCTACTTTATATTACAATATTCTCCGAAATTAATCGATTTAATGGAAAATCATTAAATAACATAATAATATGTTATGCAAATGATTTTCTAATGTACTGTCGTCGCACATACGCACTATATATTATTACGCAATAAAATCGAAGTTATACAATATTGAAACTAGCTATATTTTGTTTTTTATCAAATGAAGTTATAAATTATATTTTGTTGTAAATACAACTTCATATTATATGAACATTTTTATAAACTTGCGTTCACAACATTTTATTGGAAAGTAATAAAAAAGAAACAAGTCGTATCAATTCTAAAAATAGATAACATATTTGGTTATAATTGAACAAAAATTATGTATCGATGCAATACAAGAAATAAAACAAGTTGATCCATAAAAAGTAGATAAAGGAAAGTTCACAAATAATAAGCCGACTATCTTCGATCTAGATCAACATGTCGAAAATTGGTTATCTTAAATATTTAGGAACTGATACTAATATATTTATTTTATATGAACTAAACTATGGTATATGGTAAACGTCTCATACCGCGTCCCTACGGGAACCTTTTGAACCATTGTTACGAATTGGCTAAAGTTGTGTAGGTGGTTTATATATATATATATATATATATATATATATATATATATATATATATATTTTTTTTTTTTAAACACCTTTATTGGTATGGCTACTACAATCTTAAACATTATTAATTCCTTAGTAGGGTTAACATTAGTACTTATAAAATATGCATAAATTTGTGTGGGTCTGCTAGACCAATGTCCAGTTCCCTTGAGATATAATATTTATTACGGTTAGATATAATATTTATTACGGTTAGTTCATGTGGTTTGATTCGTTGAGCTTCGTTTGTATTGTCCAGTAGATCGGTAGGCGTTGGTGATTATTCGCAGAAATTTATTTTGACTACGTTGTATAATGTCTCTATTGAATTTATACGTACAGCCCTATAGCTGAGCACCTTACAATCATATTGGTTTGAAGATAGTCTGTTATTCTTTTGCAATGCAGGTTCATTTTGGAATGATGCCCAATTAACCAGTACAGTTGACATTGTTTTTATCGTATCTATTCAGATTTTTGTCTCACGTGGTGTTTCAAGTTGAGCCTTGAATCTAGATGCAGACCAAGGTATTTTGCCGCTTCAGTCTGCGGCACTTGCACCCCATTGATGTATATATGTGTAGACTTATTTTTGTGTCGAAGTGTAAATGTCACAAGGGTTGATTTGAGCTCATTAAGCACGATTTTCTAGTCAATTGTCCATTTAGTAAGAAATTGTCCATTTAGATTTTCCACTGCAATTAGTTGTGATTCGTCTGGGTTCAGATCCCAATCCGTGAATCTGTTAGTAAGGTTTTGCTTTATCTTTTTCTTGATGATTATATAGCACTTACTGACAACAGTACAGTAATGTGATCAGATGTTAAGTTGTTAATACCTTCGACTTCAGTGTAACTGGATATATATATATGTATATATATATATATATATATATATATATATATATATATATATATATATATATATATATATATATATATATATATATATACATATTAGTGGCGTAGATTGGTTTTTGGAAGTAGGGAAGCAATTTAATTAATTTCATTTGCAATTCCGAGCCTTAATGTCGGGTGATGTTCCTTTATGTGTTATAGATCTGTGCTCGCTCAATAAATAAACTAGCTTGATAAAGTTTTTCTTATTCAATGAAATATCTAACTCTATATACTCTATATAACCTTTTTGATTACAGAAATAATTATTTTAATGCAATCATTGAGCTTGGATTCCGGATACAATTGCATCTATATATAAACATTGCTGGCGGTCGCATCAATACGGAGAATATTTTCAAGATGATCATTTTGAAATTTTTGTTTATAATTTACCCTCTGTATAAGCTTCAAATGCAAAAAAGCTGCTCACAAAATTTATAAAATTTTATAAGAAAAATTAAAAAAATAGTTAGGATTTTATACTTTTCTATTTCGCACTGTTTCTTAAATATAAATCATTTAGCTTTATGGACCGTACCCTATATTTTACTATGCAACCGCATCCTATATTAATCCAAAAGTTTTGATCTATATGAGATGTATTTTAAGGGACTAACTTTCGTCATTTAATATTAAAATAAAATAAAATGTTCATGAATTTGTTAGTTAGTGATGGTTCTTGCTGAAATCATATAATGCAGGAGGTGAGGTTTGTATTTAAAACGCTCAAGGGCCGCGGGCTAGAAATCTAGTGTAGAAGGATATTAAACAAAGTTTGATTGCGTTTCGTATCGCTTAATGGCTTTGCTTAAATTATTTAAATCCAAAAATCATTGACTATTCAACGTTTTCTTTGTAAAATAATAAACAAGGATAGCAAAAATGTTTGGAAGTTGCAACAAAACCATAGTTAAACATTAAGTATAGTTTTGTATAATTGTATATAATTTTGATGTCGACCTAAATGATTTTTGAAATAAACTTTTAATTGCACAGGAACATACTGGGTTTTCCGGTTCGATCATTATAAAAAGGCTAGGCTAGTATTACATTATTTACAAAAAAAGTTACAAATGGTAAAAACTAAAAATTTACTTCATATAGCGTCTAACGATAGACAATCTAAACATTTAACACTAAACATATAGCGTATTGTATTTTAATCCAAGCGGAATGAATTACATGTAGCTATTGCTAAACGCTTTTTACTGTAAATTTCGATATTTACTAATTAGCGAAACGTACACCAAAAACTAAAGCAAAATACGAAAAGCAAATCTAAAATTGCTACCTGAGATAATCATAATATTCATGATACACGATTTGAGTAATTGAGAATTACTGATTTTTTTGTTTATTGTACATTCCATACTTTTTTTCCATATCATAAAAAATTAAATTTTTTGGTTAAATTTTAAGGAGAAAAATTTAATAATCAATTCAATTAATAGACACAAAATAATATCTCATTCTAGTTTGTGCCATTTTCATTCTCTTTATCATCTATAATTCTATAGCCCACACTTATACATAAGTACATAGTTGCATTTTGTTGTTTTCTACCAAAACCAACACTATTGTATATTATACAAGCCATGAAGCTTGGCTAAGTAAAACATATTATGACTACTATTTGGCTATGTGTTAGAGAATTTGACTACAGTAAAAATCGAAACAAAAAATTATATTTCGCATTGTCCATACTCCTCTAAATTCAAAGTACATAACATTTCTACAAAAAAAACGAAACAAAAATTATATTTTGCGACTGTCCACTCTGCTCTAAATTATAAGTATATAGTATAGTATATAATGAAGTAAATAGTAATAACAATACTTCTCTCTCTCGTTAAATAATAAATTTGTTTTTTGCTTTGTCTGAAAGAGCGCAACATACTGTTGTTTCATCATTCGTATTCATTTTTTATTTACATCAAAGCATATAATAAAAGTATATACAAATTATACTACGTCACAAGACTAATACTTAGGTATAGTAGTCACTTTTTGGCATGACTATCGCAACTTCATGGCTTGTATATACATTTGTGTTGGTTTTGTTTCTACCACAAAACCAACACGAATAGCCTGATTGTTGCATCGAGTACCCAGATACTGTCTTACATTTGTCCATCCATACTTGATTGTGTTGGCGAGAATACCATAGAAATTTTTTATTTTTTTTATATAAAATTTTATAGTGTATCGATTACCAATGCTTTCAAGTATAGATGGATAAGAAAATTAAGAAATATTGGTGACATTTGGGCTTGTATACTATAGGAAGTTTTGATCTATCATATTCAGGGCGTACAGTGAAAAACCAAAACTAAAATACAAGCATTATATGTATAAAGAAAAATTATGTCATGCGGTGTAATATTTAGTAGACAAATAATCAAAAATTATATTGCTACCCATGGGACAAATTGGTTTTAATCTCTTCATATTACGTATGATTATGTACGTATATTTTTTGTATGTTATTTTTTAAAGTTTCGAGAGGGGAAAAAAACGGGAGCCGCCATTTGAAAGGTGCAGAGGTCGCGATGAGCGACCATGGCTTTTCGGGTAGAAAAAGGCTTGTCTTCTCTGGGTTGTCTAGAACAACACGAAGAGCAAGCTCTTTAAATTCGATAGAGCCAGATTTTGTTATTATTCGGGATAGCAATAGCCTGTAAAAACTGTGTTATTATAATTATTATTATTATTAATTTCTGGCATTTTTATAATCAAATGCTTTGGGAAAAATATAACAAAGAACAAACATCGTTTTCCTGTTATTCATATTATGTAGTCAAATCACATACTTATAATAATTATTGGTGAAATTAATATAATTCCAAAGATAATAATAATAACCGTTGGAATTTGAATATTCTTACTAAGCTCCCACTGGTTTGGAAAGAATGAGAAACGTATACTGCCGTTTACTACCGAGTTCAAATTAGAGAAAATACTAATAATACTCTTGCATCTATACCGAGTTCTAAATTATGGACATTTCGCCAGAAAAGCTTTGGAGAAAGGGAATGATTTCTCTTTGTAAAAATTGTGGTTAGCTCACCAAATTAACCCTACAGTATAAAATTATTCCGAGCCTGGCAATATTTTACGTGAGACAGACTATGATTTTAATAAAATATTTAAGATCCATCAACACGATTTGTATACCTATTGGTGCCTAATCATATCTATACATTTGGCTATCTTAGTTGTATGTCAATTGCAAGTGATTGGACATTTATTAAAAGGAAAATGTATTGTTAACATGTATTGTTAGATGAAGTAAGAAGTAACTATTAAACGGTGGTTTCGATCGAATTCAATTGTTTAATTATTTTAATAAAATTCGATTTGTAGTGTTTTTGGTTTTAAAGTAAATATAAATAGGATTTTAATGCAAGAACATTGTGTAATTGCTAAAAAACGGTGGATTCGATCGAATTCAGTTGTTTAGTTATTTTAATGAATTTCAATTTCTAGTGTTTTTGGTTTTAAAGTAAATATAAATAGGATTTTAATGCAAGTACATTGTGTAATTGCTAAAAAACGGTGGATTCGATCGAATTCAGTTGTTTAGTTATTTTAATAAATTTCAATTTCTAGTGTTTTTGGTTTTAAAGTAAATATAAATAGGATTTTAATGCAAGTACATTGTATAATTGCTAAAAAACGATGGATTCGATCGAATTCAGTTGTTTAATTATTAAACTTCAATTTCTAGTGTTTTTCGTTTTAAAGTAAATATAAATAGGATTTTAATGCAAATACATTGTGTAATTGCTAAAAAACGGTGGATTCGATCGAATTCAATTGTTTAATTATTTTAATAAAATTCGATTTGTAGTGTTTTTGGTTTTAAAGTAAATATAAATAGGATTTTAATGCCAGTACATTGTGTAATTGCTAAAAACCGGTGGATTCGATCTAATTCACCTGTTTTATTATTTTATTAAAATTCGATTTCTAGTGTTTTTGGTTTTAAAGTAAATATAAATAGGATTTTAATGCAAGTACATTGTGTAATTGCTAAAAAACGGTGGATTCGATCGAATTCAATTGTTTAATTATTTGAATAAAATTCGATTTGTAGTGTTTTTGGTTTTAAAGTAAATATAAATAGGATTTTAATGCAAGTACATTGTGTAATTGCTAAAAAACGGTGGATTCGATCGAATTCAGTTGTTTAGTTATTTTAATAAATTTCGATTTCTAGTGTTTTTGGTTTTAAAGTAAATATAAATAGGATTTTAATGCAAGTACATTGTGTAATTGCTAAAAAACGGTGGATTCGATCGAATTCAGTTGTTTAGTTATTTTAATGAATTTCAATTTCTAGTGTTTTTGGTTTTAAAGTAAATATAAATAGGATTTTAATGCAAGTACATTGTGTAATTGCTAAAAAACGGTGGATTCGATCGAATTCAGTTGTTTAGTTATTTTAATAAATTTCAATTTCTAGTGTTTTTGGTTTTAAAGTAAATATAAATAGGATTTTAATGCAAGTACATTGTATAATTGCTAAAAAACGATGGATTCGATCGAATTCAGTTGTTTAATTATTAAACTTCATTTTCTAGTGTTTTTCGTTTTAAAGTAAATATAAATAGGATTTTAATGCAAATACATTGTGTAATTGCTAAAAAACGGTGGATTCGATCGAATTCAATTGTTTAATTATTTTAATAAAATTCGATTTGTAGTGTTTTTGGTTTTAAAGTAAATATAAATAGGATTTTAATGCCAGTACATTGTGTAATTGCTAAAAACTGGTGGATTCGATCTAATTCACCTGTTTTATTATTTTATTAAAATTCGATTTCTATAGTTTTTGGTTTTAAAGTAAATATAAATAGGATTTTAATGCAAGTACATTGTGTAATTGCTAAAAAACGGTGGATTCGATCGAATTCAATTGTTTAATTATTTGAATAAAATTCGATTTGTAGTGTTTTTGGTTTTAAAGTAAATATAAATAGGATTTTAATGCAAGTACATTGTGTAATTGCTAAAAAACGGTGGATTCTATCGAATTCAGTTGTTTAGTTATTTTAATAAATTTCAATTTCTAGTGTTTTTGGTTTTAAAGTAAATATAAATAGGATTTTAATGCAAGTACATTGTGTAATTGCTAAAAAACGGTGGATTCGATCGAATTCAGTTTAGTTATTTTAATAAATTTCAATTTCTAGTGTTTTTGGTTTTAAAGTAAATATAAATAGGATTTTAATGCAAGTACATTTGCTAAAAAACGGTGGTTTCGATCAAATTCAATTGTTTAATTATTTTAATAAAATTCGATTTGTAGTGTTTTTGGTTTTAAAGTAAATATAAATAGGATTTTAATACAAGTACATTGTGTAATTGCTAAAAAAACGGTGGATTCTATCGAATTAAGTTGTTTAGTTATTTTATTAAATTTCAATTTCTAGTGTTTTTGGTTTTAAAGTAAATATAAATATGATTTTAATACAAGTACATTGTGTAATTGCTAAAAAACGGTGGATTCGATCGAATTCAGTTGTTTAATTATTTTAATAAACTTCATAAATAAATAAATAATTAATTAATAAATTTTAATAAAATAAATTATTTCTAATAAACTTGCCCTTACATATTATATTACAACATACATTTTGAAGCGTTCTATCCACATTTTAATAACGTCATTAATCATTATAGTTGTATTAACATTATTGTTAAGTTGTTGCATTTTATTTGCTGTTACAGATTTTCAATTTTATATATGTTGAGATAACAGCAAAGTGCCGATTGTTTCTGCTTCGCTTTGTAATTAAGCAAAAATCCCTCTTATCTACCAATAATAGATTAAAGGCATTGATTGATTGATTGATTAGAATGTACGGCCAAGGACGAACCAGGAACTCCCGGAATGCCGGGCACCACCGTACACCCGTGTTACATATAACAAAGCCGAAGGAGTGGATGGAATTTGTTAGTTATGACAGACTCGACCCGGTTGCAGACACCTAAGCGATCGATAGTTAGTGTTTTTTTTTGTGGTGTAAGGAAAGGGAGGGCATGTTAGTAATGACAGATTTGACCCGGGTTTCCGGAAGCCAATATTCAACTAATGTTAGCACAAGACAATCACAATTTTGACGAGCTGCTCTGCATTATTTTATCAACTGCAGTATGCCCCCTTTCAGGTGTATCAGCAAACGTTTCCTAAAAGCAAAATCTATTAATGAAATAACCGCTCTTAGCCGTAGGCTGTAATAAATTTAATTAGTTTCCATCTGAAATGATAAATTAATTAATTTGTAATTTATATTTATATTACGGCTTTATAGCCGTAGACTGAAATAAACTGGATTAGTTTTCCCTGAAAATACAAATATATTAATTTGTCTCATAATAATAATATATTAATGTAATATAAATATATAAATACCTAAATACATAAATATACAAATATATAAATACATAAATACATAATAGCAATTACACAATGTACTTGCATTAAAATCGTATTTATATTTACTTTAAAACCAAAAACACCACAAATCGAATTTTATTAAAATAATTAAACAATTGAATTCGATCGAATCCACCGTTTTTTAGCAATTACACAATGTACTATTCCCTACCAATAATAGATTAAAGGCATGACATTAAATTATACTTCTATCGAAATCATTAAACTTTTTTGGCAATTAAACACCATGGAACCATGGATAAATTATAATCTTAATTTTTCATAAGTTTGGACGCGAAATTTGGCATTCTTAAGTTTTTTTTATTGATTTAATGATTGATTATTATGATTGAAAACAATCAAGAATGCGTCTAAACGTAAGAAAAATTAAGATTGTAATTTGTAACCCTATTCCACGGATTCAATTTATACTCATACGAGACGTCTTAATATGTAACAGTTTTTGGTACTATATAGGGATAGCTTCTCAAATAGATTTATTTGGCATCCCAAGTATACAAAAATTGTATGGTAAGTAATCTTATCACTTATGGTATTAAAAAGTGTCTAATTTCACAAACTTTAAAATAGATCAATCACATTCAGAGTACTATTAAGGAGTTAAGTTAGCAAAACCGATGCAAAGAAAATTAATACGTATTAATCGTATGCATTAATTGCATATCTCTCGGTGTACTGGTGTAGCTTTAAATAGTTATCCATAGTCATTAAAATTAACTAATTTCTTATAAAACTGGTTTTGGAAACAAATCTTTTGTTAAAAAAAATACATATTTAACAGACTGCCAGAATTTTTTTGTTACAGATAGAATTATAAATTTGAGGTTTACTTCTTTTTTGAAATTATTAGTATAATAATTAAATAAAGACAAAAAATATACACCTTTCTAACAAACTAGAAACATTATAACAAATGTACACTTACCTCTAGACAATCTATCATTACTGTCATAATTTTTGTCAATTTTAGCTCGTAATGAATCTACATCAAATGGTGGTTCCAAGCCATGATCAACACTTCTGGATTTACTCCTGTAAAAGAACATAAAAAGAAATGTAAAAACAAATTGAATTAGAACGGATGTCCATTTAATAATAATATGCAACACATAATATATTATTGATAAATTAATGGCCTTATATATCTGTGCTTATATATATATATATATATGTCTTATATTACTTTAAAAATGATTTTAATTATATCTATAACCATTATGAAGTATTTTATAATAATTTTTTTATAACATAAACACAACAATAGATTAACTTGGCAACTAATCCAACAACAAAGCATATATATTATATTTTTGTATTGATCTTTTACAGAAATTATAGTTATACAGAATACATATATATGACAAAAATGAACCAAATTTTAACTCGTGATTACAAAATCGGAACTTGAGTTATTTTTTAACCATTATTATTTGTAAACGTAAAGTAAACCCAAACCCGTAACCGCTGAATAGTATAAACCCTGTAATAATAATAAAGAAATGTTCAAAGGCCAATATTTTTTAATTAATTGGGCCCACACACAATTTACCATTCTATTACCAGCTATACTAAACCGACTCAAACTTACATTTTACTACATAAAAAGTTAAGCGACAAACACAAAATAAATATTGCACATTAAATTACTTACCTTGTCCCTTTGGCCGCTCGATTTGAATTTATCGATAGTGTTGTTACGTCTTGACTAGATCTGCGTGACCTAATAAGAGTTTCATTGTGGAAATATGTGTTAAAATATATGTATAAATAAAACGCTTTGTTAGACATCTGTACTTTTGCTACTAATGCTGTGTGCCTTAATCGATTTACAAACTAAACTTTTCAAATTGTTCAAGTTTCCGCTATTGCCTCATAGTTGGTAGCTGAAAAGTACATTTGCGATGTAACTTTTCGGTGACTTTTCAGAAAAATTATAATAGTTTTAACTATAAATAAACTATAATACTTTTTGGTTTAGTTTAGTTTAAAGTTGAGGCACGGTTAGTGACTTTTGTGATAGTTCCATCTATCTAGATAAAGCATGAACTAACTCGGTATAATTTAGTTTAGTTAGTTTAGTCGATTAAGCCACACAGCATAATTAACTTTTTTTTTACTAATGCTGTGTGACTCAAGCGGAAAATTTTGTCTAAATCGCCGTTTTTTTTTTTAATTTGTACTTTAGTGATTCTATTAACCTCCAGAATTTTACATTTATCCTGCTCGTGAGGTTGCTTTTCGTTTTAGTTGTCAATTTTTGTGTAGGCACATACAAATAAAATTTGTATTTAAGAAGTTTTGAAACTATACAACCATTTATTTAATACAAACATTAAAAACAAATATATTAAAATAATAATAATTATGTGTAAGCATAGTTGTTATAAATAAAATATTTTTTAACCAACTGAAGTTTAAAAGTCAACAATTTAGAATCGTGAATAGTCAGGCACAGCTTGTAATGTTAAAACTAGTGTCATCTATGAATCATTGATACGAAATAATCAAAAATTTAGAAAAGTGGGCGATTTAGACGACTCTTTTGGGATGAGGCACACAACATTAGAGTCTAAATATTCCAATTTGAGTGTCTAACTTGGTTCAAAAATTTAATAAACTTTTAATAACAGTATATACATTATTTGTAATTGTAGTTTACGCACATAATATATTTTTTAATTAAATTTATTTTTAATCGCTTTATTGGTTCATTGATTAATGAAATGAATTGTTCTAAATTGGCCTAACTTTTTCAATAAAAAGATATTGTGTTCTTTCTTAACAACTCTAAAACAACTAAGTCAACTATACAAACTCCGTTTCGTGATTTTTAAAGGCGAGAATGAATTTTTTGTGATCTATATTAAAAGTACATACATAAAGTATTTCATTTTATTCAGGTATTTGTTGATGGATCTCAAAAAAAAGTACTCCATATTAAACTAATACTAAGAAATCGTAGTTAGTCGATTAAAAAACATTGATTAACAAGATATATTTATAAAAATAATGTTAATAAATATATTTTTTAGTAATATATCTTTTAGTAAAATAAATCAGCACTGTAACCTTAGTATTGATCGAAGATTCGTAACTCTATGTTACTTTATGCTTAATATTGAAGAAATATTTTATGCAATGTGTTTTGGGGCCGAAAATCACCCAAAATTTCTACATTTTGCAGACTACAATTCTCTTTTTATGACCTATTTGTACCATACTAGCTCGACGATGGTTCGACCCATATATTCTTTACATAGTTGTTTTGATTATCATCACCAATCGAAATCAAGTGGCAAAAACTCTCGTTACATCTCTCCTTCAAAAGACCTTTGACTGGCTAAATTTAATAGTACAATAACGGTTACCGAACAACGTATACTATCAAAAACAATTTACATATAGTTTTTGCTTTTTGGTACTATCTTATTTAAATATACATAATGCAATATATTTGTTGATAATACGAGTACACTACATAATTTATTAACAAAATTTAAACATTTCGTTAACTTTACATATTTTATGTTTCATATAATCGTACATTTAGTAAACTAATATTAGAGATAATAAAATATAAAGAAATTATCTAAGAACTAAATAATTAAATATTGAGACTGAATATTTTGATTAGGTCAAGATTGTATTTCAATATTTACATAAAAAAGAATAGTGGATTGATTATGTCAAAATCACAATTTGTTTGATAGAATTATATAATATGTATATGGTAACAGGTTTTCGAAATAAAAATAATGAGAGGCTTCATAATCTAATCAACTACATCGGAAATAGACATGTTTTGTTATTGTTTTCTGATTATGGCGGATTATTTACGCTAAATTCGAAAATATAAAATTATTTTGAGTAATGAATCACAATATTGAATGAATT
The DNA here is from genome assembly GCA_963556175.1 of Tipula confusa. Taxonomy (NCBI): domain Eukaryota; kingdom Metazoa; phylum Arthropoda; class Insecta; order Diptera; family Tipulidae; genus Tipula; species Tipula confusa. The sequence continues at coordinate 125,629,111 of OY744476.1, forward strand.
GACACTTTCATTAATTTAATTTTCTAAGACAATAATTTGTTGTGAAACTAATAGTGAATTACAACCTTTATGTCATCAATTGATTTACAGTTCATATTTTAAAGTATGTGCGCGCATGTAACATTACTCGATGCATAATATCATACCGGCATTTTAAGGGTTAATAACTGTGTATGTGTAAATATCAACAAGGTATAAATATTGTGTCTCACTGTCTCACAAATATTTAAGAGAGATTAAATTTATCTGTTGCCGTTTCTAAACTCGTGACATGACAGATGACGATTAACAAATTCAGGTCACATAACGTATACTCACCAGTAATTTGAGTTTCGAAAGATGGTTAAACTCGATTTTAAACCATCCATTTTTTGATATGGATTAGTTTTTATATTTTCAATAAAAACCAATTGAATGTTAGAATTGTTTTATTATTATGTCTATTTGCAAAAGATGGTTTATTAGCCTTCTTCCGGAACCATCACTATTTTAAATTGAATCACGTTTAACTGGGTTTTCTGTAGTATTCAAAATTTAGAGTTATGCACAGATATTTTTTTTTTGTAAAATTTAATTTAATTATGATTTTCTATTGTATATCGAGTATTACACTGACTTTGTTGTACTGGTTAAAAAACAAAACGAAATCACAAAAGTATACACCACAAAACAGTTGGTACAACTGTTTATCACAGAACTCAACAAAACGTAGTTGTATTTAAATCAAATTCAGACTTACAACTGATATTTTTATTTAGAACTCGAGTACACAAAAACATAACCAGCAATAATAACACAAATGTAATGATAAAAATAATTTAATTTAAAAAAAAAAAAAAAATTTCGATGATTAAATAAAAAAAAAAATTAAAATCTGGTTGATTTTTGAATACAATTTTATAAATTAGATAAGATAAATGATTATAAATGTCATACGTTTATGGAGAATGGTGAGTTGCAGTAAAGGCGTACGTGTGGTAATCGTATTTTTTTTAATACTTGTGTAAGTTACAATTGCTACAACAAAGTAATAGTAATCATCCATCAGTGAATAAAATGATAACCCTAATTTAATTTTTTTATTTAAATTATAAAATTGGGGCGGAACACAAATTCTACGATGTTTGTGAGGTGAAGTTATTTTTTTTAGTTTGAACATAAACAATAAATAACTAGAGATATACTGTAGTTATTCATTTGACTTAAATGCTAACCACAATTGCACTGCTTTCGAAATAGATAATTCAAATTAATTCCTAAATGTAACCATAAGAAAGCGTTCAACTTTCAACTTGATAAAGTTAGCTAAAAGCTTGGTTGAAGAGCAACATTGATAAATGAGAAACAATTTTATTACGTTAAAAAGTTTAGGATGAATTGCTGAAGAAATATTTTATCAATAGTTATCTCTAAAAAAATTTCGCGAATTTTACCTACAAATATCGAGACAAAATGAGTAATATTGCTGAACCATGGCAAGCAGACGAAAAATTTCGTTGTAAATAAACTCAAATTAGAGCTCTAATTTTGCACGAAAAGCGCGAATGCGAGTAAAATATCACATCGGAAGAGGCGCCGTAGAAGACAGTGTATATTTGGTAAAGTTTACCAAAATATTTTATATCCCCCTACTTTATACTATTATGGGGGTCATCTATATGAATGACTATTATGAATTGATACAAAATTTAAAAAATGCACATATTTGGGAGGTATAAAACCATAACCTTTTATATTATAAGCCGCCTTCAGTTTCTGGAACACTGTCTGTACACAGTACTTGTGTAGTGTGTCCACATTACATTACTGTGTAAAATCGTCCTCAATCTATATACAAAAAATTATTTTTTGTTCACTATTACCAATCAGCTATCAGGACGTTTTGGTCATAAAACGGGTAATTTGATTGATTTGTAATGTTTAATAATTTTTTTTTAAATCTAATTTGTATTAATTTTAAAGTTTTGTGTCAAATAAAGTGTACATAAATTAGATTTTCGGCGATTACATGACGTATTGGTCATAGAACGTTTAATTTAATTGATTTGTAATGTTTAATCAATTTTTTAAAAATCTAATTTTTATTAATATTAAAATTTTGTGTCAAATCAATAGTATTCTTAATAAATTTTAGCAGCATGAAGGTAGAATAATAAATTTGAAATTTACAGGTGAAAACTATTGCGATCTGTTACAGCCTACGGCTTGGAGAAATCAGTTAATAAATTTTAAATTAATAAATTTTGTTCTTAGGAACCTTTATAGATTACAGTTTAATAGTGGCACACTGGAGTTGCTGATAAAAGACGTCAGAATGCAGAGCAGTTCACTAAAATTGTGATTGTCTTGTGCTAATAATAGTTAAACATTGGCCACCGGGAAACCGAACCAATTCTGTCACTATTAACTTACCTTTCCTTTCGCTACATTACAAAAAAAAAAAAATACTAATTATCAATCGCTTAGGTGTCAGTAAACGGGACAAGTCTGCTATAACTAACATTCCTTCCACTACTTTGGTTTTGTTATATGTAACACGGGTTCGTCATTCGCCGTACATTCTAATCGATCAATCACTACTACCAATCCACTATCATTGCAGTAGGAAATAATATTAAAGATGCTACACTTAAACTATAAGCAATCATCGACAAAGTTCATCGCTGGCCTATTTCCACCCTAAAGGGTGAATACAATTAAACAAAAGAAAATCTGTCCATGTAGACTTTACTTACAAAAAAGTAGATTATAAGCTAGTATTTATAAATATGAAATAAATTCCGTACGCTAATACAGCCAAGTACTTATAGGCATGACACTAAACACTAGACGCTAAGCTTCGATGGAAAGCACATATTAAGAAGAAAAATCAAGATCTACGTCTAAAACTCCACAAAATGGATTGGCTAATAGGCAAACACGCAGAATTGCCTACTAGTAATAAGTTGAAACCCGTACGGACCTACGGAGTACAGCTCTAGGGCTGCTCCAAACATAACAACATCGATATAATGCAAATGTTCCTAAATACAGTTTTGTGTGCTATTGTAAATGCACCATGGTATATTAGAAATAGTGATCTCCAAAAGGACTTGAAGACTGAGTCAGTTGCAGGGGAAATACAAAATTGGGCAAGAAGACACCAAAAAAGACCACAAATGCATACTAATGTAGAGACATTATAGCTTTTAAACAATCAGAACATTGTCGCAAGACTTAAACGAACTAAGCCTTTCGAATTATTTAAGTAATCTATAACATATAAGGATATATCGTTCATAAAACTAATTTTTTATTAAAAACCATGCAATTGTTCAATATTTTATTTTGCATAACTTTTAATTCAACTTAATAATATCTAAATGTATGTAATTTTAATAGTATTTCATGAACACTTAGATACGTTTTGTTGTGTACTCACATGACTTAAATATTATTAATGCATATTATTTAAGCATTCACATGTCATAATGTGTAGGCCAAATCTAAAATGTTAACTGCCTTCCAATAAAAGGTATTTTTTCTTTTTCTCTCTCTCTCTGTTTATATATATATATATATATATATATATATATATATA